>OZ010621.1:12299256-12574256 GCA_963932285.1 Caenorhabditis macrosperma | reverse complement strand
TTTCGCTACCAGATATTTCGCTACCAGACACTTCGCTACCAGACATTTCGCTACCAGATATTTCGCTACCAGACATTTCGCTACCAGACACTTCGCTACCAGACATTTCGCTACCAGACACTTCGCTACCAGACATTTCGCTACCAGACACTTCGCTACCAGACATTTCGCTACCAGACATTTCGCTACCAGACATTTCGCTACCAGACATTTCGCTACCAGACATTTCGCTACCAGACACTTCGCTACCAGACATTTCGCTACCAGACATTTCGCTACCAGACATTTCGCTACCAGACATTTCGCTACCAGACATTTCGCTACCAGACACTTCGCTACCAGACATTTCGCTACCAGATATTTCGCTACCAGACACTTCGCTACCAGACATTTCGCTACCAGATATTTCGCTACCAGACATTTCGCTACCAGACACTTCGCTACCAGACATTTCGCTACCAGACACTTCGCTACCAGACATTTCGCTACCAGACATTTCGCTACCAGACATTTCGCTACCAGACATTTCGCTACCAGACATTTCGCTACCAGACATTTCGCTACCAGACATTTCGCTACCAGACACTTCGCTACCAGACATTTCGCTACCAGACACTTCGCTACCAGACATTTCGCTACCAGACATTTCGCTACCAGACATTTCGCTACCAGACATTTCGCTACCAGACATTTCGCTACCAGACATTTCGCTACCAGACATTTCGCTACCAGACATTTCGCTACCAGACATTTCGCTACCAGACATTTCGCTACCAGACACTTCGCTACCAGACACTTCGCTACCAGACATTTCGCTACCAGACATTTCGCTACCAGACACTTCGCTACCAGACATTTCGCTACCAGACATTTCGCTACCAGACACTTCGCTACCAGACATTTCGCTACCAGATATTTCGCTACCAAGACAGTTTGTCACGTTTTCATTTTCGTCACTAAGATAGTTGAACACCGAGACATTTCGCTACCAGACACTTCGCTACCAGACACTTCGCTACCAGACATTTCGCTACCAGATATTTCGCTACCAGATATTTCGCTACCAGATATTTCGCTACCAGATATTTCGCTACCAGATATTTCGCTACCAGATATTTCGCTACCAGACACTTCGCTACCAGACATTTCGCTACCAGACACTTCGCTACCAGACATTTCGCTACCAGACATTTCGCTACCAGACACTTCGCTACCAGACATTTCGCTACCAGACATTTCGCTACCAGACACTTCGCTACCAGACATTTCGCTACCAGACACTTCGCTACCAGACATTTCGCTACCAGACATTTCGCTACCAGACATTTCGCTACCAGACATTTCGCTACCAGACATTTCGCTACCAGACATTTCGCTACCAGACATTTCGCTACCAGACATTTCGCTACCACAGATTTCGCTACCAGACATTTCGCTACCAGACACTTCGCCACCAGACATTTCGCCATCAGACATTTCGCTACCAGACATTTCGCTACCAGACATTTCGCTACCAGACATTTCGCTACCAGACATTTCGCTACCAGACATTTCGCTACCAGACACTTCGCTACCAGACATTTCGCTACCAGACACTTCGCTACCAGACATTTCGCTACCAGACATTTCGCTACCAGACATTTCGCTACCAGACATTTCGCTACCAGACATTTCGCTACCAGACACTTCGCTACCAGACATTTCGCTACCAGATATTTCGCTACCAGACACTTCGCTACCAGACATTTCGCTACCAGATATTTCGCTACCAGACATTTCGCTACCAGACACTTCGCTACCAGACATTTCGCTACCAGACACTTCGCTACCAGACATTTCGCTACCAGACATTTCGCTACCAGACATTTCGCTACCAGACATTTCGCTACCAGACATTTCGCTACCAGACATTTCGCTACCAGATATTTCGCTACCAGACACTTCGCTACCAGACATTTCGCTACCAGACATTTCGCTACCAGACATTTCGCTACCAGACATTTCGCTACCAGACATTTCGCTACCAGACATTTCGCTACCAGACATTTCGCTACCAGACACTTCGCTACCAGACATTTCGCTACCAGACATTTCGCTACCAGACATTTCGCTACCAGACATTTCGCTACCAGACATTTCGCTACCAGACATTTCGCTACCAGACACTTCGCTACCAGACACTTCGCTACCAGACATTTCGCTACCAGACATTTCGCTACCAGACATTTCGCTACCAGATATTTCGCTACCAGACATTTCGCTACCAGATATTTCGCTACCAGACATTTCGCTACCAGACACTTCGCTACCAGACATTTCGCTACCAGACATTTCGCTACCAGACATTTCGCTACCAGACATTTCGCTACCAGACACTTCGCTACCAGACATTTCGCTACCAGACATTTCGCTACCAGACATTTCGCTACCAGACATTTCGCTACCAGACATTTCGCTACCAGACATTTCGCTACCAGACACTTCGCTACCAGACACTTCGCTACCAGACATTTCGCTACCAGACACTTCGCTACCAGACATTTCGCTACCAGACATTTCGCTACCAGACATTTCGCTACCAGACATTTCGCTACCAGACATTTCGCTACCAGACATTTCGCTACCAGACATTTCGCTACCAGACACTTCGCTACCAGACACTTCGCTACCAGACATTTCGCTACCAGACATTTCGCTACCAGACATTTCGCTACCAGATATTTCGCTACCAGACATTTCGCTACCAGATATTTCGCTACCAGACATTTCGCTACCAGACACTTCGCTACCAGACATTTCGCTACCAGACATTTCGCTACCAGACACTTCGCTACCAGACATTTCGCTACCAGACATTTCGCTACCAGACATTTCGCTACCAGACATTTCGCTACCAGACATTTCGCTACCAGACATTTCGCTACCAGACACTTCGCTACCAGACACTTCGCTACCAGACATTTCGCTACCAGACACTTCGCTACCAGACATTTCGCTACCAGACATTTCGCTACCAGACATTTCGCTACCAGACATTTCGCTACCAGACATTTCGCTACCAGACATTTCGCTACCAGACACTTCGCTACCAGACACTTCGCTACCAGACATTTCGCTACCAGACATTTCGCTACCAGACATTTCGCTACCAGATATTTCGCTACCAGACATTTCGCTACCAGATATTTCGCTACCAGACATTTCGCTACCAGACATTTCGCTACCAGACATTTCGCTACCAGACACTTCGCTACCAGACATTTCGCTACCAGATATTTCGCTACCAGACACTTCGCTACCAGACATTTCGCTACCAGATATTTCGCTACCAGACATTTCGCTACCAGACACTTCGCTACCAGACATTTCGCTACCAGACACTTCGCTACCAGACATTTCGCTACCAGACATTTCGCTACCAGACATTTCGCTACCAGACATTTCGCTACCAGACATTTCGCTACCAGACATTTCGCTACCAGACATTTCGCTACCAGACACTTCGCTACCAGACATTTCGCTACCAGACACTTCGCTACCAGACATTTCGCTACCAGACATTTCGCTACCAGACATTTCGCTACCAGACATTTCGCTACCAGACATTTCGCTACCAGACATTTCGCTACCAGACATTTCGCTACCAGACATTTCGCTACCAGACATTTCGCTACCAGACACTTCGCTACCAGACACTTCGCTACCAGACATTTCGCTACCAGACATTTCGCTACCAGACACTTCGCTACCAGACATTTCGCTACCAGACATTTCGCTACCAGACATTTCGCTACCAGACACTTCGCTACCAGACATTTCGCTACCAGACATTTCGCTACCAGATATTTCGCTACCAAGACAGTTTGTCACGTTTTCATTTTCGTCACTAAGATAGTTGAACACCGAGACATTTCGCTACCAGACACTTCGCTACCAGACACTTCGCTACCAGACATTTCGCTACCAGATATTTCGCTACCAGATATTTCGCTACCAGATATTTCGCTACCAGATATTTCGCTACCAGATATTTCGCTACCAGATATTTCGCTACCAGACACTTCGCTACCAGACATTTCGCTACCAGACATTTCGCTACCAGACATTTCGCTACCAGACATTTCGCTACCAGACACTTCGCTACCAGACATTTCGCTACCAGACATTTCGCTACCAGACACTTCGCTACCAGACATTTCGCTACCAGACACTTCGCTACCAGACATTTCGCTACCAGACATTTCGCTACCAGACATTTCGCTACCAGACATTTCGCTACCAGACATTTCGCTACCAGACATTTCGCTACCAGACATTTCGCTACCAGACATTTCGCTACCACAGATTTCGCTACCAGACATTTCGCTACCAGACACTTCGCCACCAGACATTTCGCCATCAGACATTTCGCTACCAGACATTTCGCTACCAGACATTTCGCTACCAGACACTTCGCTACCAGACATTTCGCTACCAGACATTTCGCTACCAGACACTTCGCTACCAGACATTTCGCTACCAGACATTTCGCTACCAGACACTTCGCTACCAGACATTTCGCTACCAGACATTTCGCTACCAGACACTTCGCTACCAGGCATTTCGCTACCAGACATTTCGCTACCAGACACTTCGCTACCAGACATTTCGCTACCAGACACTTCGCTACCAGACATTTCGCTACCAGACATTTCGCTACCAGACATTTCGCTACCAGACATTTCGCTACCAGACATTTCGCTACCAGACATTTCGCTACCAGACATTTCGCTACCAGACATTTCGCTACCACAGATTTCGCTACCAGACATTTCGCTACCAGACACTTCGCCACCAGACATTTCGCCATCAGACATTTCGCTACCAGACATTTCGCTACCAGACATTTCGCTACCAGATATTTCGCTACCAGACACTTCGCTACCAGACACTTCGCCACCAGACATTTCGCCATCAGACATTTCGCTACCAGACATTTCGCTACCAGACATTTCGCCATCAGACATTTCGCTACCAGACACTTCGCTACCAGACATTTCGCTACCAGACATTTCGCTACCAGACACTTCGCTACCAGACATTTCGCTACCAGACACTTCGCTACCAGACATTTCGCTACCAGACATTTCGCTACCAGACATTTCGCTACCAGACATTTCGCTACCAGACATTTCGCTACCAGACATTTCGCTACCAGACATTTCGCTACCAGACACTTCGCTACCAGACATTTCGCTACCAGACATTTCGCTACCAGACACTTCGCCACCAGACATTTCGCCATCAGACATTTCGCTACCAGACATTTCGCTACCAGACATTTCGCTACCAGACATTTCGCTACCAGACATTTCGCTACCAGACATTTCGCTACCAGACACTTCGCTACCAGACACTTCGCTACCAGACATTTCGCTACCAGACATTTCGCTACCAGACATTTCGCTACCAGACATTTCGCTACCAGACACTTCGCTACCAGACATTTCGCTACCAGACATTTCGCTACCAGACATTTCGCTACCAGACATTTCGCTACCAGACACTTCGCTACCAGACACTTCGCTACCAGACACTTCGCTACCAGACATTTCGCTACCAGACATTTCGCTACCAGACATTTCGCTACCAGACATTTCGCTACCAGACATTTCGCTACCAGACACTTCGCTACCAGACACTTCGCTACCAGACATTTCGCTACCAGACATTTCGCTACCAGACATTTCGCTACCAGATATTTCGCTACCAGACATTTCGCTACCAGATATTTCGCTACCAGACATTTCGCTACCAGACATTTCGCTACCAGACATTTCGCTACCAGACATTTCGCTACCAGACATTTCGCTACCAGACACTTCGCTACCAGACATTTCGCTACCAGACATTTCGCTACCAGACATTTCGCTACCAGACATTTCGCTACCAGACATTTCGCTACCAGACATTTCGCTACCAGACACTTCGCTACCAGACACTTCGCTACCAGACATTTCGCTACCAGACATTTCGCTACCAGACATTTCGCTACCAGACACTTCGCTACCAGACATTTCGCTACCAGATATTTCGCTACCAGACATTTCGCTACCAGACACTTCGCTACCAGACATTTCGCTACCAGACATTTCGCTACCAGACATTTCGCTACCAGACATTTCGCTACCAGACACTTCGCTACCAGACATTTCGCTACCAGACATTTCGCTACCAGACATTTCGCTACCAGACATTTCGCTACCAGACATTTCGCTACCAGACATTTCGCTACCAGACACTTCGCTACCAGACACTTCGCTACCAGACATTTCGCTACCAGACACTTCGCTACCAGACATTTCGCTACCAGACATTTCGCTACCAGACATTTCGCTACCAGACATTTCGCTACCAGACACTTCGCTACCAGACACTTCGCTACCAGACATTTCGCTACCAGATATTTCGCTACCAGACATTTCGCTACCAGACACTTCGCTACCAGACATTTCGCTACCAGACATTTCGCTACCAGACATTTCGCTACCAGACATTTCGCTACCAGACACTTCGCTACCAGACATTTCGCTACCAGACATTTCGCTACCAGACATTTCGCTACCAGACATTTCGCTACCAGACATTTCGCTACCAGACATTTCGCTACCAGACACTTCGCTACCAGACACTTCGCTACCAGACATTTCGCTACCAGACACTTCGCTACCAGACATTTCGCTACCAGACATTTCGCTACCAGACATTTCGCTACCAGACATTTCGCTACCATACATTTCGCTACCAGACATTTCGCTACCAGACACTTCGCTACCAGACATTTCGCTACCAGACATTTCGCTACCAGACATTTCGCTACCAGACATTTCGCTACCAGACATTTCGCTACCAGACATTTCGCTACCAGACATTTCGCTACCAGACATTTCGCTACCAGACATTTCGCTACCAGACATTTCGCTACCAGACATTTCGCTACCAGACACTTCGCTACCAGACACTTCGCTACCAGACATTTCGCTACCAGACATTTCGCTACCAGATATTTCGCTACCAGACATTTCGCTACCAGACATTTCGCTACCAGACATTTCGCTACCAGACATTTCGCTACCAGACACTTCGCTACCAGACATTTCGCTACCAGACATTTCGCTACCAGACATTTCGCTACCAGACATTTCGCTACCAGACATTTCGCTACCAGACATTTCGCTACCAGACACTTCGCTACCAGACACTTCGCTACCAGACATTTCGCTACCAGACACTTCGCTACCAGACATTTCGCTACCAGACATTTCGCTACCAGACATTTCGCTACCAGACATTTCGCTACCATACATTTCGCTACCAGACATTTCGCTACCAGACACTTCGCTACCAGACATTTCGCTACCAGACACTTCGCTACCAGACATTTCGCTACCAGACATTTCGCTACCAGACATTTCGCTACCAGACATTTCGCTACCAGACATTTCGCTACCAGACATTTCGCTACCAGACATTTCGCTACCAGACACTTCGCTACCAGACACTTCGCTACCAGACATTTCGCTACCAGACATTTCGCTACCAGACACTTCGCTACCAGACATTTCGCTACCAGACATTTCGCTACCAGACACTTCGCTACCAGACATTTCGCTACCAGATATTTCGCTACCAAGACAGTTTGTCACGTTTTCATTTTCGTCACTAAGATAGTTGAACACCGAGACATTTCGCTACCAGACACTTCGCTACCAGACACTTCGCTACCAGACATTTCGCTACCAGATATTTCGCTACCAGATATTTCGCTACCAGATATTTCGCTACCAGATATTTCGCTACCAGATATTTCGCTACCAGATATTTCGCTACCAGATATTTCGCTACCAAGACAGTTTGTCACGTTTTCATTTTCGTCACTAAGATAGTTGAACACCGAGACTTTTCGCCACCGGATAATTGGCCACCGTGACAATTTCGCCAACGCGACAATTCTCCATCAGGACAGTTCGACACGTGAAACAGCGTTTTTAACACTGGTCACGTGGACGAACTGTCCTGGTGACAAAATGTCGTACTGTCGAAATGCCACGGTGGCGAACTATCTGTTGTCGAACTGTCTTAGTGACAAAGATGAAAACGTGAACTGTCTTGGTGGCGTAGTGTCGCGGAGCTGTTTTCCTCGAAAGGGGCAAATTGTTGAGAAACTGGCTTGACAAAGTAGATAGGTTCTGAATTTCAAAGCCTGAACACTCTTATTTTTGAAACCAAAAACTGTCGTTAGTTGCAATTGATTCATTCTTTATTTCCAAATAGCGTTTCCACAAACTTCCTGTTCTTTGCTAACACTTAATCCTTGTTGTCAGTGAATTCCGCTTATCAGTTGTACACTGATATGAAATGAAAATGTTTCCGATTTTCAGAATGACGTCATCAGCTGAGAAATTCAATTCGTTGGTCTACCCAATTGAAGGAAACATTCGATTGGAAGTGGACAATATTCACCGTTTACCCATTTGCAGCGAAAGAGTGAAAGTGGGAAAATATGAATGGTGAGGGATTGGGAGATGACTGAATATGTATGTGATGGTTCAGGCGGGTTGAAGTGAGAAGAGATTGTTCAGAGAGAACTGACAATGAGATGTACTTGGGTGTACATCTCAGATGTTGTTCGAGGATTGAGAAGGGAAAGAGTATCAAGACTACTGATGAGTATAGGTTAATCAATCAACACAAACCAGAAGAGGATAGTAAAGAGAAAAAAACAACTAAATATTCAAGTGCTGCTCTTGCACACGGATATACAAAGTTCATGAAATGGTGGGAACTGATGTCGGATGGATATGTGAAAGATGATAAGATAATCGTCGAGTGCTCTCTTATCATTGAATCAGAAGATTGGATCAAGAGAAGACGAATTGATTTCAAGGAGGAGAGACCGAATATTGAGGACAAGAAGATGATATTGGAGAGGAAGGTGGGTTGGTTACTGAGATGAATGGTGAATAAAACATATTTTTATGGGATGATACATTTCATGTTCATCTTTTTCGAACAAAAATAACTAAAGAAAAGAAACAGCTTACGATTTCAAATGTTCAGTGTCACTCAATGATCAGCAGATTTTTTATAACAGAAGAATTGAATAGAATTTCAGATGAACTCACAAATGGATCAGTTCGAAGAAGATATAAAAATGGCGAGAATATCCAATAACGATTACTTCACTGAACCAACCACGGTGTTTGGATTGCCAGCGTATGCGATATTATGGTGATTGATTGATAATTCTATAATTTTTCCAGAAAGTTAAAAATCAAAAAAGACAAGGAATGGCTCAAAGTGTATCTGTTTTTGAATTCGAAAGACGAGAGTGAATGGTGGATGAGTGATGTATATTATGAATTTCAAATAGTTAATTGGAATGATGAGAATCGGAACTTCGCGAAGTCATTAGTTCACTTATTCAACGAAGACGATTCAAATTGGGGATATTATACGTTCATAAAATGGGATGAGTTGGTGGATCCTTCGAATGGATTCATCAGAAATGAACAGTTCAAAGTGAAGGTGTCTGGGAGAATTCTGGAATCTTATGGATTCGATGAGCATACGAACAGAGGAATAGAGAGACCGATGAGGAGAATGACGGATACTGTACTTTTTGTCAAGAGGAAACGGCTGAATGTGGCCAAGAAGGTTGGTTTATCAAAGTATTGGAATTGATTTGAAGTCTTCAGATCCTTGTCCAACAGTCTGTTTACTTTCGAGAACTGTTCGATTCGAAGACAAAGTTCAATATAGAGAATGTGAAAGTCGGTGACTTCGTCCGTTTCCTGGAACTCGTGCACAATGTCAATACGGATATCTGTGAGAAGAATGCGGGAGAACTGATGGATATAATCAAACGGTTCGAAGCTCCCGAGTGTTTCGAGAGATGCGACAGAATACTGAACACTCTGGAATTGAAAGACACGATGCAAGTGTTGGAATGGGTGGATAGGTATCCACTTCCAGAGTTGAGGGTGAGGATACTGTACTATCGCGATGACTTCAATTGAGTTCTTTCAGCGAAAGTTTCTCCTGAAAATGAAAGACGAGGAGCTTCTGAAGTCGATCACTCGTTCATACAGCTACAAATTGTTGAGTTCCGATATGAAAATGGCAGTTCTCGAGTGGAAGTTGGTTCCGGAAGTTGGATTACTGTAACTGAGTGGGAACTGATAAAATGATTACAGGAATCGAGAACGGAAGAGAATGAAAGCCTTGATTATAATTTTGATACAGATTTTGGAGAGAAAACACAGTTTACTGATGTGGAGATAGAGGTGGATGGATACAGTTACTATGCGAGCAAACAGGTCGGACCATCCCATTCCTTTTCACTTCCAATCGTATTCTCTTTCAGATCCTCTCAAACGCCTCTCATTTCTTCATGAAACGATTCTACGGTCCTTATTCCGAAGACGAACCAAAGATTTCCCTATTCGACGTGGTTCCACTTCAATTCGAGAAACTGCTCACCCACATCTACCATCCAACGAGACCAGTTACACGTGAGAGGATTACTGTAGTCCGTTGCATTGAGTACTGTACCCATTCAGTTGCCAACATCGACTCGTTGCTCCATCTGGCTCATCAGTTCTCTGTCCCTAGACTCATGGACAAGTGTGAAGAGTATCTAGTGCTCAATGACTCCATTCAACTCATTGATAAACTCGATTACGCTGGCAAATATGATCTACCGTATCTATTGGTAAGAGAGAGAATGAGAACACAAAGAAACAGAAGGATTAATTTCAGAACGCCTGTTCGAAAGGGGCAACAGTCTGAAGTTACATGTTGTGGGAGCCATTTCGAAACAATAACCTTCATTCAGTTCTAATTCTTTAACGTGTGTTGATTGAATAAATGACCACAATCATAATGGAACTATGAGAAGATAACAAAGTGATAGGCATGACCTGCTAACAAAGCCCTCCGACTATTCTGTATGTATCGTAGAAACTCTATTCTGGCAACATGCCGTTAAATTGTTCAACCTCATTTTTTGAGTGCCGCTATTCTAGGGATACCGTTCACTTACCAGCCTGTACGTGGCGGCTACCGCCGCCCCTTTAATTAAGAGAAAACTAAGCAGCCGACACCCTAATATTCAAAAATCGATATTTATTGCCAAATCAATAGAACGGGTATTTGTTCCGCTTGTTGCCATGCTCGAGAATGTCCATCTCCTTCATGGTGTGTTCCAGAATATCGTCGATCTCAACGATCGCTTTGTGAACGTCCTTGATCATCGCACGCGTGTCCCAGCACTCCGACAGTGACGACGCTTTGTTGCTGAGCTCGATGGCCTTGTGGCACTTGGCGATGCACACGTAGAGTTGGTTGACGCCGAGAGGCTGAAAACGTTGATTTCATTGTCTGAGCAGCAGAAATGGTTCTCACATTGTAGGCCAAAATGCTCATGAAGTGATCCAGAGTGCTTTGCAGACTTTCCTAAACAAGTCAAAGTTCCCAGTCGAGTCTCAGTTGGCAAACTTACCGAGCTCTTTCCAGACAGTTTGCGCAGAATGTCGGTGGAGACGTGCGAAGCGAGCTTCTGAAGCTCTTGAATGCTGGAAAGTAACGGGAATTGCGCGAAACTAACAGGAGATTCATTCTAAAATAGTGGTCCAAAAGAACCAACCTCAATCAAATCGTGGGAAATTCAGTGGAAATCGGGATTGCTGCCAGATCAGGCGGCAAAAAATGAGAGACTCCTGAAGATTTCGACTACGTTTCCCATTGAATTTCTTGGAATCTCACCTCTCCAAAACATTGAAAATCAGTGGAAATCGTAGAGCTGCCATATCAGGCGGCTGCAATCAGTGGTGAATCGGGAAAATCCGGATAGCTGCCAGATCAGGCGGCTCGGGTGGGAAGGAGGGAGTGGCCATTACCCAAAGTTTGAGGCTGAAAATTGAATTATTGAGAGAGAGAAAGAGGAATTCGGAGAATGGAAGAAGACGGGGAAACGAGAAGAAGTAGAGGAAGATTGGCTCAGAGGAGCAGGAAAGGAGAGAATGACGGGAATGATGGTCTGTGATGGAGGGAAATCCAGATGTTAGATGTCTCTCCGAACCGTCAATAGCCCCCACCAGGCCAATCGAGGCGGCTAACGCCGCCTCTCTGCCTGGGCTATGCCCCAAACCTGCCTCTGGGAAGATAGGCGAGTCGAGTCGACGCAACCTTCCCAGAGGCGCAATTAAGAGGGTAAATACACAAAAATCAGTCCAGAAGCCGTAAAAGTTGACGGATCGCTTAGAAAATTGACGTGCACCTTGCGGTCAATACTTCTGATCTGTCTGCCAAAAATGGGCTTAAACGGTTCAGTGGGGGCTGAGAAACGGCTCTGGACAAACAAACGGACAGACAGACAAACACACATCCTTTCCCTTTTAGTATAAGAAAGATTTGGTGTGTTTCTCCATCTGGAACACTCTCTGGTTTCCTCCACTACACCTCTCTAACAGACACCCTTCCTCCCCTCTTATGACCTCCACTTTGAGGACTATGTTCAGCTGGGAAATGGTCCGGTGCTGTCACCTAGTCACATCTGTCTTCCAACTGCTAATTACGCTAATCGTTTTCGAAATACGGATGGTGACATTGAAACGACAGAAACCTGTTCTGTTCAAGGAGAATTCGGTTGAATTGAGTGGAGGTACTTGGCAACGTGTCCTTGGGATTCGAATCTCAAAATGAACTGTAATTCGAGTAGAGAGAAGCTCTAAAAATGGTTTAAAGATCCCTCTCAGACCTTCCGCTACTACTACAGCACTTGAGGAGCATTGCTCATAACAACTAACGCAGAGAAATGAAGGGAATGTCAAGGAAAAACACAATTTCGATCCAATAAATGGTATAATAAGGGAGAAAAGTCATCTGGAGAGCTAACGAAAGTGCAGAAGAAGTGAATGGACCTGAAAAACGAATCCATAAAGAACACATGGAAAGGGCGCGTTTGGGGCGCACGCAGGGCAATGACCTCTCGGCCGATGTTTTCGAATGTGAAATGGCACTGCCATTCCGTGTCTGACGCACACTGTCTTGCTAGCCTGCTCGTGTCTGCCGTCTCTTCAGTGGCCAATAATCTCTCGATGGTCTGGATGGTCTTAGAATGTTTTTGGACGAGGGGTGGGTAGATGGAAAACGGATGGATTAGCCACCCTGCACTGGGTTTACGCCGATTTGACGCATATTGGCGCGCTTCGTGACGCGCCTGGCGCATTCCTCGGGGAGGTGGAGCTCAATGTGGACGATGATGGTGAGACGCTTGGCCTAGTAGATCAGAAGGCCTGGAAATAATAAGAGACGGGTTACTGTGAGATTCACAATCTGTAAAGACCCCCCAGAAACCAAGAATTTTCACGTTTGTCAAGACTCTCAAGAGATCTTCAGAGCCTCTCAACTTTTTGTCCTTTTTAACAAACATTCTAAACCAAGAAGAGCTCAAGGATTACTGTGCTTATCAAAGTGATCACTGATAAAACGACTCATCAAGTTAGTCACATTGACAATTCAGAACCATGTCTAATTTGGGTAGTACTGTATCAAGACAAATTAAACAGTGGATTATTCAGGTTCAATCGAAAAGGTATTGACAAACGTAAAAACGTACGTTTCCTACAGAACACGGACATCTCATTCTTAGTCTAGAGTATCCGACTGATGTTTGACTATGCCATCTTCCACATCGCTTATCAAATGTGATTATCTTCTTGATCACAGTGTCGTTGTCTTTTCTCTCAACTGTTCATAGCCCTTGCTAACTCTAATATTGACTGTTTGTTACGAGACTGTTTGTGTATCTAATTCCTCAGTCCCGCCCTTCTATAAACTCCTCCTAATAACAATTTCACTGATAAAACTGCCACTTCGACTTTCCTTCCTATTCTCTCCATTTCTTCCTTACTACTCTTCTCACTTTCTGAACTTTTCGAATGTCTTTACTTGTTGACAATTGTCAGTTCAATCACTGACAAGGGAACCTTTTAAGTCAAGGTTACAACTTTGAAAAACGGACTTCACGGGTTGAAAGAGGACCTTTAGTAGGTCATAAATCCGTTTTCAAAAGCTGCTAAATATTATTTTGAAGTACTGGAATTAAGGTCTGAAACTTCATTTTCATGCCTTACGGGTCACTGTGAACTCACTGATTCGGGTCCGGTGTTTGAAATTTTGATTTTTCTTTATTTTTCTGCCATTTTTTATTGTTTTCACAAGTGAAAGTCTCAAAAAAACTAGTTCTCGGGGAAAATTTAGAAAATCGGACCCGAACCAGGGAGAGCACAGTGACCCGTAAGGCCTGAAAATGGCATTTCAGACCGAAATTTCAGTAGTTCAAAATAATATTTAGCAGCTTTTGAAAACGGATTTATGACTTTCTAAAGGTCCTCTTTCTACCTGTGAAGTCCGTTTTCCAAAGTTGTAACCTTGACTTAAAAGGTTCCCTTGTGAGGTCAAAATTTTGCGAAATTGGCTTGGCGAAGCACAGGGCGCTGAGGGACACCTTATTTGAATTTCCAGTTTTTCGCAGGCGGCGAATTCAAAATATTGACGAGACTGTTTGAGGTAGGAGACACGACGATTCATTATCGCATCGTAATTGTCGGAGGGCAATTTTGGGAACAGTCCAAATTTGAAAAATCGTCCGCAAAGCCGTTCGCAACGTTTCAAAGCGGGGTACCGAATGTCTTTGGTGGAGCGCGCTTGCTCAGCTGAACGAATGTTACCGTTATTCCAAAAAGACGGTTCCTGGCCGTTTTTAGTGCTGATTTTTTCAATGCAAATGTTTCCGATTTCCAGAATGACGTCATCAGCTGAGAAATTCAATTCGTTGGTCTACCCAATTCAAGGAAACATTCGATTGGAAGTGGACAATATTCACCGTTTACCCAGTTGCAGCGAACAAGTGAAAGTGGGAAAATGTGAATGGTGAGGGATTGGGAGATGACTGAATATGTAATCGATGGTTCAGGCGGGTTTATGTGGAGAGAAGATGTTCAGAGAAAACTGACCATGAGAAGTACTTGGGTGTATATCTCAGGTGTTGTTCGAGGATTGAGAAGGGAAAGAGTATCAAGACTACTGATGAGTATAGGTTAATCAATCAACACAAACCAGAAGAGGGCATGAAGAAGAAAGGAACAAATGAATATACGGGTGGTTCTCTTTTACGGGGAGATACAACATTCATGAAATGGTGGGAACTGATGTCGGATGGATATGTGAAAGATGATAAGATAATCGTCGAATTCTCTCTTATCATTGAATCAGAAGATGAAATCAAGAGAAGACGAATTGATTTCAAGGAGGAGAGACCGAATATTGAGGACAAGATGATGATGTTGGAGAGGAAGGTGGGTTGGTTACTGAGAGCATAAGGAAGATAGAATAAAACAAGATTTTATAATAGAAGAATTGAATAGAATTTCAGATGAACTCAAAAATGGATCAGTTGGAAGAAGAAGTTGAAATTGCGGAAATATCAGAATACAGTTACTTCACTGAACCAAACACAGTGTTCGGATTGCCAACGTATGAAATATTATTATGGTGATTAATTGATAATTCTATAATTTTTCCAGAAAGTTATGTTTCGAAAAAGACAATGAATGGCTCAAAGTGTATCTGTGCTTGAATTGGGAAGACAAGAGTGAATGGTGGATGGGTGACGTCCAATATGAGTTTGAAATAGTTAATTGGAATGATGAGAATCTGAACTTCGCGAAGTCATTGGTTCACTTATTCAACAAAAAATATTCAATTTGGGGGAAAGAATATGCAGTCATGAAGTGGAATGAGTTGGTGGATCCTTCGAATGGATTCATCAAAAATGGACAGTTCAAAGTGAAGGTGTCCGTGAGAATTCTGGAATCTTATGGATTCGATGAGCAGACGAACAGAGGAATAGAGAGACCGATGAGGAGAATGACGGATACTGTACTTGTTGTCGGGGGGAAACGGCTGAAGGTGACCGAGAAGGTTGGTTTATCAAAGTGCTCAGGGGAAAATTTGCAAGAAATTTGCCATTGGCAGCTAGAAAGAGAGATTTGCAAGTTGACAAAATCCTCCTGCCACTCGTTTACCACTGGCACTGGCTATTTCGGCGATTGCCAGTGGCTGCCACTGGCAAATGTCTGGCGCGCTAGTTGCAGAGTTGCAACTCCACCCTCCACACGTAAAGTACGGCAAGACGCGGAACCCGCGAGGTGTCGGCTGCGGTGCTGACAGGGGTGGGAGAAGCAAGCAGATTTGGGGAACAAATATCGAGATGGAATAGTTGTTAAAAGCACTCCGTCCATCGGACTGAAGTGTGCACATTTTTGGAATTGTTTTTGCTAGCCAGAAACAGTATGCTCAGCAGCTTGTACGTGGCGGCTACCGCCGCCCCTACAGACTGGGCTCCGCGGTTTCCTTATTCGTTCATTTTCTGAAGGTGTTTCAAAATTGAATGAGTTAAAGATGTCCTATAAACTTTATTTCAACGGCACTTTCAATATGACCGCACCCACAATAAGAAGCTGAATAGTACGATGGCATGCCGTTGTGATAGAGTTTTTATGGTACTTAAATCGTGCTTCCCTCGATTTTTCAAATTATTCGTTCGTTTGCCCGTCCGCAGCCTTTTCTCAACGCCTACTGGACCGATTTCGTCCATTTTTGAAAAAGGGGTATGGTGACTCGATGATAGTTTATAAGCGATCTGTGGAATCTGGAGTGCATCTTCTACTTTTGAGGCTTGATTTCCCGTCTAAATTTTTGAAAAGACACATGTCGGCACGACAAATTTAAATGTGCCAACGGAAGGTTTTTGAAGCATTTCTAGAAAGAAAAGCACAGCGGATCCAAGGTTTATGGGTGTTCATACCTCTCATAGTACTACCGATACTCTCATCAAAATCCCCGCGATACAATTCGGGACTATTCCTTGTGAGTATCGGAATTGATTTGTAGTCTTCAGATCCTTGCCCAACAGTCTATTTACTTTCGAGAATTGTTCGATTCGAATTCTGGAGAGAATGTGTCCAAGAAGGACAGCTTTTTCAGGTTTCACATATTAAGTTCATTCAATGTGTATTCACTATCAGATCTTTGCACAATAGTCTCTTCGCGTTCGAGAATGATTTGCCCCCTGGGAAAGCAGAGTTCAATATCGAGAATGTGAAAGTAGGTGACTTTGTTCGTTTCCTGGAACTCGTGCACAATGTGGATACGGATATCTGTGAGGAGAATGCGCGAGAAGTGTTGGATATAATCAAACGGTTCGAAGCTCCCGAATGTTTCGAGAGATGTGACAGAATACTGAAGACTCAGGAATTGAAAGACACGATGCAAGTGTTGGAATGGGTGGATAGGTATCCACTTCCAGAGTTGAGGGTGAGGATACTGTGTCACAACATAGACTTCAAGTAGATGATTTAAGAGTAAGTTCCTCCTGAAACTGAAGGACGAGGAGCTTCTGAAGTCGATCACCCATTCAGGCAGGTACAAATCGTTGAGTGATAAAATGAAAGTGGCAATTCTCGAGTGGATGTTGGTTCCGGAAGTTGGATTACTGTAACTGAATGGTTACTGATTAACTGATTACAGGAATCGAGAACAGAAGAGAATGAAAGCCTTGATTATCAATTTGATACCGATTTCGGAGAGAAAACACAGTTGACTGATGTGGAGATAGAGGTGGATGGGTACAGTTACTATGCGAGCAAACAGGTTGTACCATCCCATTCCTTTCACTTCCAATCGTATTCTCTTTCAGATCCTCTCAAACGCCTCTCATTTCTTCATGAAACGATTTTACGGTCCTTATTCCGAAGACGAACCAAAGATTTCCCTATTCGACGTGGTTCCACTTCAATTCGAGAAACTGCTCACCCACATCTACCATCCAACGAGACCAGTTACACGTGAGAGGATTACTGTAGTCCGTTGCATTGAGTACTGTACCCATTCAGTTGCCAACATCGACTCGTTGCTCCATCTGGCTCATCAGTTCTCTGTCCCTAGACTCATGGACAAGTGTGAAGAGTATCTAGTGCTCAATGACTCCATTCAACTCATTGATAAACTCGATTACGCCGGCAAATATGATCTACCGTATCTATTGGTAAGAGAGAGAATGAGAATACAAAGAAACAGAGGGATCCATTCAGAACGCATGTTCGAAATGGGCAAAAGACACTGAGAAGATGAGAGAAGTCAGATCGCATTGGAAGTTTCCAAACTTGACGTCGCACGTGGTGGCTGCTCTGTTGACAAAAAACCCCTGATTCAGTGCTCTGAAAAACGCAAATATTCTGTTTGGCGCATTTCCAATTTCCCGATTAAAACGTTGACAATAATCCTAGAAACACTGACAATGTGCCGTCCATTTATCAGTTCCTGTTTTAATGGCTGTTGACTTTTTACGTTTGCGACTATTGGGGACAAAATCATCATTGGATTCTACATCTTCGACTGAAAGAATTGAGAAAAGGAGTTGAAAGAAAAGAATCAGCCTGCGCCGGGTTTAACTGTTATCAGTGCGTGACAGTGTTTATCATTGAAATTATCTATTACAAAGTGGTAATGGAATAATACTGTGAGGTTGCCGTGTGATGTTCTCCAATATCTATCTTTCTCTCTTCTCTCCCGTCTTCAGATCTCACGGCGTGGGATGTCCAGCACCATCAATCCCATAATCGAAGCTGCTGAACATGGACAACACTAGAGACCATAGATCAACTGATAACAACTTACTGTTAAGTCCGGGTTGTCTCTTATCAGTGTTGGTTCGCGGGGTCAATCAGAAGATGCTGTTCAGTTTGCTTCAAACATCAATTCCCACTGGGACGTTCTATTTTGTTCAGATTGCCTTGTGCAGGTCCAACTGACCCAAGTTTTCAGTCGAAGACAACTTGAAAATGGATGGCTTTTGTCAGGGGGAAGTGGGAGTTGATCACGAGAAATAACGGAAAAGATGCTGGTGGCCAATGAATGGTTGATAACTAGCCAACCATTCTGCACCATTATCAGTATCTTATCTTTAAGAACTCCCCGTTTGCTCTCTAATCACCTAGTGGCTATCAGAACACTGATAACGCCTAGATGGCCCCCGCTTGTTCTCTTATCGCTGGCGTTTTTGAGAAATAGCTCATTCACAAGTTGTGTCTCTATCAATCAATACAGCAATAAAACAAACAGAGCTATGTAGAATTCTGTTCGCTTCTCTTTATCAGTTCTCTGATTAAATGGAAGGCTTCCGGGAACTGGTCTTATCATTGAGTATCCTAGCTGAACTGAAAATGAGTCATTTGAAGCAGCGACTTGCTGTTCCATTTGTGTTCCACCTGTTCTCATTGAGGTTCTCATCTGTTCTCATTGAGGTAGTCGAAATGTGCTTCCATTGATTTTCAAATGTTACGTTTGTCCGTCCGCAGCCTTTTTTCAGTGCCTTCTAGACCGAATTACAAGCTCATTTTGACCAAATTCCAGGTCATTTATCTAAGGAAACGGTGGTCCGAATCGAAAGACTCCGTTGCGGTTCGGTCAGGTCCTCATTCACAAACCCTGGAATTCTTCTGTGGATGGGATGGACTGTCGCTTGTGGATTCGAGGTGTCAGGGATAGGACCGTGGGGGGCTCTCATGATGTCATTGACATTTAGAGAAGTCTCCCATTAAGTCTTCAGTGATTGTATCACATGCTTTATTCAAGAGAAAGATTAGAATTCTTAGCATACCGACGAGTTTCCAATGGAGACTCGATAGTCGCCCAGAACTGGCACTAAGCCATATCAGCGATACTAGAAGATATATTAGTGATGAGAAGAGAGTCAGGGAAGGAATGATAGACGAGTGAGTCAGGGGAAACAGGGGATTGCTCACCCAATACACCTTCGTGTGGGTCTAACTGGCTCACAAGAAAGAGCACGTTCAGGTGGCGATAGAGAGTGAAGCATACCTTCCTGGTATGTGGGCAGAACAGGGTTTTTCACTAAACGGAAAACAGAAACGGAAACTCAAAAAAGTGCAGAAACAAGGAGGACCATGGTGATGTGTTTGAACTGTTTCACTTCTTCAGGTCTTGAAAACTGCGGGATCATGATGAACGACTCGCAGAAAGCTACTCAGCTGCAATATTGTTTATTTAAGAGAACGAATCGATATAGGGCTATTATGCTGTAACGATTTGGCCTGAATTGTTAGTTAAAATAGAACAAACGCTGATAGATGATGATATGGTTTATTGAGATACTGTAGAGGTCGATACAGGGATAGGAGGGACGGCGCTGTGAAGACAAGTTCCCGAGAGACAACTCCGGGGAGAGAAAGACTGCTTATCAGTGCTACCTGATGCCTTTAGTAGTAGCACGATGTTATCAGAGCGGTGGAGTTCTACTGGTTACAAAACACCGAGGAAACGAAGGCCGCAACCAATTAGGAACACGATCAGCAGGAAAGCGGCAAGGAATTCAGCATCTGAAACATCGAAATGATCCACTAAATGTACTTTGTTGAAAAGAAACGAACCTCGACGTACACTATTCCAGAGTGAGAATGTCTTCTACTTGGAAACCGGTTCCATTCTCAATAGTGCAGCTACGCCGTTTGTTGAGAAGCTGCCAAAGTTTCTCTCGTGACATGGACCTGTGAAACGCTGGTTTCTTAGTACATTCAATGGAAAAACTCACCTCTAAGACTTTGACTGTATCGGGGTGGTCATGAAGAGTTCCAATCTGTTTGGCGACGAATCGAAATCCGGAGGATGCCGGAAGAAAACGAGCCAAGAGGGAACCAACTACTGGAATATGACAATAAGGGGAAGGGTGGCTCTTTCGAACAACATACCTGAACAGAGGATCGGAGAGATTCCTTGAATGGATCGAATTCCAATTCTCATCCCCGAGAAAGGGCTAGGTTACATTCACCTGAAGGAGGGCGAAGGCGATCCGATCCTGTGATCCTTGGCAGCATTCTGGATGGTTTCCAGAGTGAATCCCGAAGCGAGGTTGCCCCGGCATCGGTCTTGATCTCCAGCGTCTTCTCTCAGGTTCGTCTATCCATCTGTCCGTGTCCTTAGTGGAATTTCTGTAGGTTCATGTGTTTGGAGCATATTGATTAGAAGAACAAAGGTGATAAGGGATTGGGGGAAGGCCATGATAAGAGCTTACATCTCCATCTGGGTTGCCCGGAACTAAAGTTCTCATTTTACGGAGAACGGAAAGATCCATGTGTCCTAGAGGTTCTCCCAAGGGAGCATCATAGACCAGCAACCATTGTATCTAGAGTTAATCGTTCTGAAAAACCACAGTGACTTCCAATGTATTTTCAATCTGGCTACTTACTATTGGAAATTCAGTAGTAATCATCACAAGGTGCCGCCCAGGTCAGGGCAGCTGGAGAGCCTTGTGAAGGTCCAACTGCCCCAAGTTTTCAGCCGGAGACAGCCTGAAAATATATGGTTTTTGACAGGGGGAAGTGGGAGTTGATCACGAGAAATAACGGAAAAGATGCTGGTGGCCAATGAATGGTTGATAACTAGCCAACCATTCTGCACCATTATCAGTATCTTATCTTTGACAACGCCCCGTTTGCTCTCTAATCACCCAGTTGCTATCAGAACACTGATAGCACCTAGATGGTCCCCGTTTGTACTGTTATCACTGGCGTTATTGAGAAATAGCTCATTCACAAGTTGTGTATCTATCAATCAATACAGCGATGAAACAGAACAAGAAATAGATAATTGGACTTTTGTTCGCTTCTCCTTATCACTATCTGATTAGAAGGAAATCTTGGTCGGCGAAGGAGCATAGGGGAACTGGGAAAGTGCTCGTTCGCTCCAATTTAAAATGGCTTGGAAATGGGTGGTTCTTCGAGAGAGGAATCGGGGGAATTGGGAGAAAGTGGGAGAAAGTACCAAAGAACGGATTCCTGCGAAGACGGCTTCTTCATTTAAAGGAAGAGTATTACAGCTGATGACAAAACTTGCCAAGCAACTTCACAGAGGACAAGAAAGGGCTTTAAACTCAGATATTGTGAAAAGATGGAGAAAGTTCAGCGGAAATGGCTGATGAATCATTCTCTCTTTTCCTACCATTATCAGTATCTTATCAATGGCTTTCTGATCACCCAGTTGTTATCAACACGGTCCCCGCTTGCTCTGTTATCACTGGTATTGAATGGCGTTCTATAGAGAAAGAGCACGTTCAAAAGTTATGCCTTTATCAACAAAAGTTTGCCAAAGAGAATAGTTGTAATCGATTCCTTATCAGTTTGCTAATCAAATGACAAAAATCTTCGCAATGACAGACGATATTTACCCTATTTAACTAGCGATCAAATGAAGAGATCGAAAAGGAAGTGGATCTGTTGAAACAGCAGATATTCTGTTTTCAGCTCATTTTCAGTTTTCAGGCTAGTTTTCCGGTTAACTGAGAAACATTCAATCTGAAACATCAAAAGGTAGAAGAAAGATATAAAATGACGGTAATCACGAAGCGGTCCGTATTTCAAGCTCGGTTTACTTAGTTTTAGAAGTTGAGTATGAATTCCGAAGACACCTGGTGGTAATCTAACATTTAGCGTGTGAAACAGAAAACTTTATCACTTATCAAGAAGATGAAAATGATTAATTCGTGTTGGATTTTGAACCTGTTTCTATTTCTGTTACAGTTTTTCAGAGACGCAGACAATTTCAAAACTTTTCGCGCGAACTCATAATAGCCCCGTTTCCTTTTCTTTTTCACTCGAAAGTGATGGTTTTTTTTTCGAAAATTAAGTACCTACCTGCGAAAACTCGGCCAAGTTGCTGGAATTCTAGGTCAGCGACCTGGGAATTATGCGGCCGCGGTCATTTTCAAAACTCCGTATCATCTTAGCGTTACACAGTAAGAGATGCAACTGATTACTGTAGCAAGGCGGGAATTCAATACGCTCCAACAGCCCGTTTCCGTTCGAAACATTCCGGAAATCGGCTACCGGAACAACTATGTTTTCCGAAATTTCGCTCCCGGTCGCTGAGATTTCGAAATAGTGTCGCGCGACGAGAGACGCAGAGAAAGACGATAATCGCGTATACGCAGTTTAAACTGTCAAAAAGTCATCCAGAGACACAAAACAAACAGCCCCAGCAACCACGCCTTGCACTGATAACACGCAACAACTGATAGCATCACCCAGTTTCAAATCATTCCTACTCCCCTCTTTGAGAGCACTGACATGGGCTCTTCCTATTGGTCACACTGATTTCTTTAAATTTCTATTAATTATTCCGATAACATTGGAGACTGCTAGATACCACTGGCTAGATGGTATAAGTCGCCGGTGCAATGTTATCCTGCTAATCAAAGACAAGCGCACTACACCAGCAAGGGTCATACCGAAAAGGGCAAAGCGCCTTTTAGTACATGGTGAGGAAATTAAGGTACACTTTAAAAATTGAGGGATTTGAATTTTCAGGAGGGACAATCTTCGCACCTTACGTGGAAGACAGCGAAAGCGCCGGATCGCATATGACACGGCTTAATTTTTTTTTGAAATTATTTTTTAATAAACTTTTGGGACCTACTACATCAAAAGAGGAATGGTACATTTAGACACAAATTTCTAAAAAATCTTCTAAAAACCCATTTTGTTCATTTCACAAGAAGGGAACAAGTTAAATTAGGCGGTATGAGAGTGGGGGAAGTAATAAGTTACACACACAGAGACTTTACACCAAGGGGAATAATCAGAAAGGAACATCGTGAGGAAGGCGGAGAGGAGCTGATGAGGAGTGCAATAAATAATAAAAAATCCAAATCAACTCAAAGAACCATACATTTAAATTTTCAATAAAATTATATGTATACTGTACTTATGTATACTCCCAAGATGAACATGGGAAACCAGAAGAAGAACGAAAAAAAGGAAATCACATTGGTCGACGAAAATTACGCGGAAGGAGCGGCGATCGGCTGTCCGTCGCGTTTCGATCGCATCGCCGAACTGAGTTTGTCTCCGAGTGTCAGGCACATTCCCTGGCTCTTGGCTCTGATTCTGATGTGTCCGACGATGGGCGAGGCGTCGTCCATCGGAAGGGCTTTCTCGACGGACACGTTGGCGAGGGCGTCTTCTCCGAAAATCGAGTGAGCACACAGATTGGCGGCCAAGAATCCACATTCTCCTTCTGGAAAAGAGCCAGTTCACCACAGATGAACCTTTTTTGAGTGGGAAACAACGTACCTATCGCCGCATCTCCCGTCAACACCTTCATATTCGTCGACGTCGACAAGTGGTTCAAGAATTCTCGAAGATCACGGATCGGTGTCATAACATTCACCTGGAATAGAATGTTGAGTGGATGAGTTGAGTTTATCAAGTACCTTGTTCTCCCATTCGAAATCGCTCCACATTTGTCGGAACTCAATATCTGTGACGTTTCCAGGAACAATGTAATCCTTGAATGGGTAAAATTTGTTAAAAGGGCGAAAAAAGAAGGAAATACCATAATATCAATCTTAATATCTTGCAGGTAAACACAATTGCGGTCCGAAGTCGATCCACGGACATCGTAGGAGATGGTCGAGAATATGACTCCGTTCTCCGTCGACGCAACCTTTACGGTAGCCTGAAAACAAGAAAAAATGAGATTATCTTCTAAAGAAAACGTTCAAATACCTTGATGTTCGAGAAATCATTTGGTGCAAGGGTGACTGGGGTTGGTTTGTCGACCAACTTGAGATCTCCGACGGTGGCGAGCTCAAGGGAGACGTTCTGGAGGGTATCGGCGGTTTGGTTGACAATGAGAACATCGAGTACTGGAAAAAAAATTTTAGAATCGGAAGAAAGTCAAAATTCTTACCAATATCGTACTGGTTGACATTCACATAAGCTTCCGCGTAGATCGGGTCCGAGAATCCAGCCAGTTGAATGACCTTTCCGAGTTTGGAGCTCGAGAAGTCAAACTTCTGGGCTTTCGGGGCAGTTCCGAGTGCCTGGGAAAGTGACAGATCGAACAGATTCTCCCCTTGTTGGTTGTTTCTGGCGGAGAGCTGCGTGAAGTTGATTGTCTTGTCAATTTCGACAAAGTCCTTCGAGCGGCTGTTTCCAGATGTCGTCAACTTGTCTGCAGCGTCCAGACGGCTGATCGACTTGGCTCCGAGCATCAGCTCCAGACTCTTTTTGCAGGCGTCTCCGTATTGCTCGTCAAGCTCCGGAATTCCTTGAGCAAGAATCTTGATGGTAGCTCCCATTCTAAAGCATCATTATTTCAAAAGACCGCGGTTTTTTTTTCAAATATTCACCTGTCCAAATCGTCCTCATTGACCTGGTGAGCAACAAGTCCGCTCTTGGCCAAATGGATGATCGAGGCAAGGATGAGCATGCACTCGGCACGGAAACGGTTCGAGCGATCAGTTCCGGAGCCGTTGAGCTCGGTGAACTGTTGGGAGAGCTTGGTGAGGACGGTGGCGAGCGAGGCTCCAAGGAAGAACTCTCCGTTGAGCAGGAAGCGTCTGAAATTTCAAAAATTTGAATATTTCAAACGAATGCCGAATGATCTCACCTCAATGGCGGCTTCTCGTTCTGCTTCTTGACGACAGTGGTCGAGAGGGCGGTCTGTGTGGCGTAGGTTCCATCAGCAGTGACACGTGGTCCCGATGGGGCCTTCTTTTGCTCGACTTCTTCTTGCTTTGGCTCTTCTTGCTCAGCGAGCTCGCTGTCGACGATTGGGAGCTCTCCAAGAGCATTTTTGATGAGTTTGAGCACATCAAGAGATCCCTCGGCTTCACAGTAGGTGGCAAGGATCCAGAGAGCGGACATGAAAATGGCTGGAGCTTGGATGGAGAGGATTCCTTCACGGAGCGACGCCAAGATGGCATTCTTGAGATTCGGAAGCTTGTGAACGGCTTCACGTACGAACTGGAGAACGTAGCTGGCAGCAGTCTCGTTGGTGTCCGACAAGAACTCCATGAGCACCGGGACGATGGTTGAGGCGACGTCTGGGAATTTGATGGTGGCGGCGTGAAGGGTCTTGACGAGAGCCTGGCGGTACTTTCCGTTCTCGTCGTTAGCCTCGGTAGCGGTCTTGTTGATCTCCTTCTTCAAGAACATCACCATATCCTCGACGTTTCTGCTGGAGACCAGGTCCAAAGCGAGGTTCAGCGTCTTCTGACGAACTTCGAGTCCAGGCGAAGTCAAGACTCTCAGAATGTCCATGACAAGTCCCTGAAGGACGCGCTCGTTGCTGGAAGTGTTGCGAAGCTGGACAAGACGGTCGAGAACAATAAGCTTGACGTTGTTGTCGCTCTCCTTCACTATCAACTCGATGTAGGCGGTGGCGGCGGCTTTAACGGCGGCCGGGGCGTTGGTGAGGGTGACGAGGGTTCCGGCGGCTTCGTATCTGACGGCTGGGGACTGCGATTGGAGTAGGTTGTACACGCATCTGATAAATCGGGCACACTCGTTCGGGTTGTTGTGGCACACCTGAAGATCGAGGATTGCTTCCCATTTTCCACAGAATTTTTTTGGATTCAAAATCGAATTTTAGTTATAAATGTTGAATTTACCTTGTAGATGAGTTCGACAATGACGAGTTGCAATATATCTCCGAACTGTCCGACTTGATCGATGCATCCCGAAAGGTAATCCAGGGCACGGGCCTGATCGACGTGGAGGAGCATCATGAAGGCATTTCTCTTGCACGAGGCGTCTTGCTCGGTCTCCAAGTAGGTGGTCACCAGTTCTGGTGCGTCTGGGATCAGGAACTCGAAGTTTTCTGCAAAAATAAACGTGTATCAAGATAATTACGACGTTTTTCTTACTGTAGATGGTGAAAATGGCGCAGACGGCGTTTCTGCGGACATACGAGTGTCTGTGGTCCAAACAGGCTCTTATGGCCGGCATGAGTGGCTCGAGAAGCTCTGGCTCACGCAACTTGCACAGGAATCGCAGGGTCGATCCACGAACGAACTCATTCGGATGCTGGAGGTCCTTTCTGTAGGCGTCGCACACCAATATCATTTCATGGAGCAGTTTTCCATTCGAGTCGGTCTTTGGGACGATTTCCCAGAAGATGAGAAGGGTCTTCTTGAGAGTGTGCTCGTTGGATGGGAGACAGAAGCGGATGACATACATCAGCATGTTCTGCGACGTCTTCTCTCCATTGAGAATCATGTAGATGAGCTTTTTGAGAGCATCGATTCGCTCTTTGTCGCCGCCCTTCTCGAATTTCTCCTTCAATTGAGCTTCCGATGGCAACTCCGCATCACTGGGTACGTGAATCAGAGTGTAGCATGGTAGTTCTCCGGAGCTCATTATGAGACACCTGCAAATGTTATCTTTGAAGAATCGCTGAAAAAAACTTAGCAAAGAAGCAAAACAAACGGTGAAAAAACAAAGATTTTGCTGTTTTTGGAAGCATTTAGTGGAAAATGGTAATTATTGATTTTTGGTGGTGTTTTCACACCCGTTTTATGACAAAAATGTGTTTTTGAATTGAAAATCGAACGTTTTCGGGATAAAATGTCAAGCAAGCCATTAAAAATCGTATTTTTCGTGAACACAAAGCAAAAATTGGTTTTTCAAGGTTTTTTGCGTGGTTTTCAGCGGAAATCTACGGAAATCGAGTGTAAAATTGCATTAAAAACTATTTTTTCATGAAAAAATCAAGGAAAACGAGAGAAAACCATGAGAAATCCACGAAATTCGGTCGAAAAGATTGGAATCTCAGTGACGTGGTTTGCGCAAATATCGTAGTGGAGGACAGCGGCAGCGGTCAATCGTGGCGAGACCCGTCCACATTTTGAAAGCTGGCAATTTACGGAGAAAGCCAACAAAACGCAAGTTTTTTTTTCGATTTTCGATATTTTCCATTTCAAACATTGAATTTTACCCATATTTCATCATTTTTTGCCAACTAAACACATTTTTTCATTATAGATGTCGTCGAAATTCGATGACGATCGAGAACAAAGGCGTCGTGCACTGAAAGAAGGAGAATGGGCGTGTGTCGACGCCAAATGTGCGAAGGTGAACGATGAGTCACGCTCATCATGCGAAGATTGTGGCAAAGGTAGGCGAAATTCCGCAGTTTTTAACCAACAACCGGCATGGACTATCGATTTTTAGCGAAGCCACGCGCCAAGAGCAAGATTGGCAAGGAGCTCGGCAAAGAGATGGCCGAGAAGTCGAAGGGGTTATTTGCCGCAGAGGATTGGGTTTGCTCAAAGTGAGTTTTCTTTGTTTTCCCAGCAAAAACTGAACATTGCCTGTTTTAGGTGCGGCAACGTCAACTGGGCCCGCCGAAAGACGTGCAACGTCTGCAATGCGCCAAAATTGGCGGATTTGGAGCGAAGAACGGGCTATGGAGGAGGATATATGGATCGACAGGACGTCGAGTACATTAAAAGGGACTATGATGAGGAGTTCGATGAATTTGGGCGAAAGAAGAAAAAGAAGGGTGAGGTTGGTATTTCAAGTCGTTGGAAATAGATGTTTTCATCGAATTTGTTGAATTTTCCAGGCAGATGATTCCCGGGAAATGGACGGCGATGAGGATAGTGAGGAGGAGAAGCGTAGGACTGAGGAGGAAGAGGAGGAGGACGATGACGACGGCGACGATCTTGGAAAGTACGACTTCGACTTCGATTCGGACCCGGAGCTAGTGAAGAAAGTGGAGAACCTCAAGAGCAAAATCGTCGCAAAGCCTGTAAATGAAGAAGCGGTGGCGTGCGATGAGAGCGAGTGAGTTTATGATTTTTATCTGAAAAAAAATTATACAAAAAAGCTGAATTCTTAGTTAAAAAGCTAAATAAACATAAGAGCTGGCCATGATTCAATCAATTTTTCAGTTGCTCGTGCTCTTGCTCCGGTGGCGAATGCTCCTGCCCGGAAAGCGAAGACGAGAAGGAGAAGGAGCGGGACCGACAGAAGGTCCACAAGTCGGCCAGGGATCGCGACCGCGACAGCCACAGAAGGAGGAGCTCGTCGAGAGACCGCGACAGGAAGAAGAAGAGGAGCCGCAGTAGGAGCAGAGACCGCCGACGCGACGATCGGAGAGACGGAAAGAGGTTCGTGCTAAAGTTTTGAATTTTTCAAATCGATGAATTTAATTTCTAGAACTCGATCTCGTTCGCGCGACCGTAAACGAAGCCGTTCGCCACGTGGCGATAGACGTCGCGACGACGAGAGACGCAGAGAGAAGGACCGTCGTCGAAGCCGATCGAGGGACAGATATCGCCGATGAACGCCACGACTTCCGCTTCAAACCACCACTTTATTGCTGAATATTTATTATTTTCTTTAAATATTTATTGTTACTTTCCCCCTACTGTTTTTCTCTTTTTATGATTTTAAATCTCGAATCTCTGCTTTCGATCATGTACGGTTTTCTTATTTTTCTATCGAGTCTTTTTTGTTTTCTATGTGTAATGTTTATTTTCTATTTTCTTTCAAAGAAATTTTTCGCTGTAAGGCGCTCTTTTGCATTTTTCTTCTTTTTTCTCTCCGAATTCGGTCTATTCTCACCGATATTATACTTTTTCCTTGGTTTTTTTCTGTTCGGAAACGATGGAAATTTAATTTTTCCTCAGATTCCCACATTGGCGTGAACTCCTCAACGCCACGTTTCAAAAATGGATTTGAACTTTCAAAGTGAGTTGTTTTCCCGAACATTTTATTGAATCGTTTTGAAAATCTGCGAAAAAAAATAATGGAGAAACTGTGGACCGATGTCGATCTTGGTAATGGTATGCACAGATTTTTCGCGAATTTTCAAATTTTAAAAACAAATCTGGAAATTTGCAGGTTTCGAAAATGTAAACTCGACGAACGAGCAGTCTGGCGGATTCGGTGGCAACATTGGCGATCGGAATAATGTAATTTGCTTTAAAAACTGGAATTTTCCACTGAAATCTCCCTTCCAGCTCGTCGGAGGTGCCACGGGAGCGTCGTCATCGGCTCCATCTGGCGGTGGAATGTTCGACGACTCCCAATCGTCGACGTCGACGAGAAAAGGAAATCTGCTCTCCTTCGAGTACTATCAACAGTTTTTCGACGTTGAAACCGACCAGGTAAGCTAATTTTTCGAATTTCCTTCCAAAATCTGCTAATTTTCAGGTCATCAAACGCCTCCTCAACAGCGTTGTTCCAACACATCGCAACTACATTCAGGACTTCCTCCAGCCAATTCCGGATCTCTGGGGTAAGATTATTTTCAAAAAAGAAATAATTTTATTTTTGTTCAGGACCATTCTGGGTGTCGGTGACGCTCGTCTTCGCCATCGGAATCTTCGGCAACTTGGCCCAATTCGTCGAGAACGACGGAGCCAAGGGAACCTACGGATCGGACTTCCGGATGGGTACGTTATTGAAATTTCTAATCACTTCGCCATTTTTTCTCCAGTCACCTCCGCATCGACGCTGATCTTCCTCTACGTCGTCCTCGTGCCGCTCTTCCTCTACGGACTCCTCTGGAACCGTCGCAGCGAGATGATGCATCCGTACGTCGACCTTGTGTGTCTCTACGGATACTCGCTCGCCATCTTCATCCCGGTTACGGTTAGTCATTTGATTTACCTAGAACTCTCAACGAAATGCTCTTTTTCAGTTCCTCTGGATCATCGACATCAGCTGGTTCCGAATGGCGCTGATCTTCGTCTCCGTCGGACTATCGGGAACCGTCTTGGCGCGCGCCATTTGGCCAGCTGTTCAGAACGACTCTAACAAAATGGTAAGCAATTTTTAAAAAATAAAGCGAAAAACAACCCATTCCTTGTCAGGTCGCCTTCGGAACCATCGTCTTCGTCGTCGGATGCCACTTCCTGCTCGCCTTCACTTTCAAGGTTTATTTCTTTGATTCCATGCATAAGAACTTGATTAATCTCCCGCCTCTCCACGTCCCTGTCTGAACACTTTAATTATTTTTTCGTTTCCCCCCAGTCTCCTGTAACTTTTGTTCCGTTTTGTTCCCACAAAAAATTCTAAATTATTCCAACCGTCGATCGGTTTTTTTCCTATTTATTTTCGAGCCATCATCATCATCCAACTAATAAATATTGCATCCGGAACACGTTTCGAATTCATTCAGTTTCTTTGTTTTTCAGGAGTTCTACTTCGACTCCATGCACCCGGCCAAAACCGTCGTTCCCGGAACAACCACCGGACCGGCACCTTTCGATGTGACGACGATTCATCAGAATCCGGCAGTGACGTCGTCGGAGAAGAATGCGACCGAAGCGAAGGAGGCGTTGAATTTGGTTCGTGGTTTTTTTTGAATTTTGGGAAAATTTGAATTTTTTTAAGCTAAAAATCTAATTTTGATAATTATTTTCCAAAAAAGTTCGAATTCAAAATTTCAAAATTTTTAAAAAATTCAAAACAATTTGAAAAATGAAAAACTCCAAAAAAAAACAATTAATTCAATTTCATTTTTTTATTAAATAAACAATATTTTTTTCGAGGCTTCAGACTATCTGAAAAAATTGAAACCGGAGGAACCTATTGCTAGGGAAAATTATTTTGTTTCACGATTTTATAAAAATTTTTCAAAAAATTTAAATCAGAAATCTACCATAGTTTCAACAATACCACTTAGATTAGAGCTAATTTAACCGGGAGAATGCTCATTTTTTCAGTCCGAGTCATCCCTCAAAACCTCATCCAAAACCGCAATAGTAACGAAGAGAAACACGGGACCGGAAGTGGTAATTTCTCCACTTTCCCTTCCTAGACACCCCCCAGAACGTTATCAACTTTCAGACGGAGACCGGAAAACCGGACGAGAAACAAACAACGAACGACACAACTCCGGTAGTGAAAGGTAAGTTATCCGGAATTCCGGAGATTTTTAATTTATTTTTCAGATGAAAAGATCGATTTGAAACCGGCAGCAACGGCAGAGACCGGAAAATCGGAGAACCCGGCAGAGACCGGAAAACCGGCGGAAAATAACGCCACTGAAAAAGCGTAATAAAAATTGCCATGTTTTTTTTTTAGATTTTCGCTTTTTGCTTTACATATATTTTTACCGATTTTCCGCTATTTTTTCCCAAGAAAGCATAACAAGCTCCCCCTTCATTGTAGTCATCCTCCTCCGTGTGTCGTCTTCTCTTTCTCTTGTGATTATATCTAAATATGTGATGATCAATCGATATTTTTCCAGCTCCCCCCGCGTTTTTCTTGTGGTTGTGTGTATTTTCAAGACATTTTCTGTGACTACAAGTTTATAATATTTAAATGTACATTTAAATATTTACCAGCCATTGGAAATCCTGATAATTTTCTTCTTCTTGATACATGGAAATGTACACATTTTAAACGTCCTCATAAGTGGCCTTTTGCTTGTTCATGGCCGCCAGCGCGCTGTTCATCAGATCCGTGGACAGCAGCTGGCTCATGTTCCAAGTCTTGATGAAGTTGAGCGAATCGTCCGTCGAGTGCTCTCTCGCGTAGTTCAACGTCTCCTTGGTGCCCTGCACGGCGATCGGCGACTTCTCGGCAATCCGGGCCGCCGTCTCGATCGATTTCTCCATCAGCGTCTGACGATCGTCGAAAATTCGCGAGATGAGCCCGAATTTCAGCGCCTCGTCGGCTCCGAAGTCACGGGCGGTCAGGGCGACCTCACGAGTCCAACTGTCGTTTCCGACGACTTTCTGGATGCGGTTGAGGGTTCCGACGTCGGCCGCGAGACCAATGTCGACTTCCTGAAGAGAAATATTAATTTTTATAAAAGAGGTGCCTAAATGAACTGTTTTTGTTAACTGAACTGTTTTTTTCAACTGTTTTTGAAACCGGAAAAATTTTAATTTCGAAAAATAGCAGAGTCACTATGATTCAGAATGCAGAAGAATTATGAATTAAATATTTTTTGGAAAAAAAACAAAGCCGGAGCCGCCCAACGGAATGTTTAATAACCGGAAATTGAGCAATTTTGTAACTTTGGCAAAAAAAAATTCTAAATATATTCTTGATTTTTTTTCGATTTTTGTGCTCGAAATTAAATACCTTTAAAAAATTATAATACATTTTCAAGAAAAAATAGGCTTATTCAAATAGAGATATTTAAATCTAGTCTTTTTGAGAAAATTTCCGCGGTTAAAATTTCAAAACATTTTTTAAGATCGGGTTACGCTGGAAAACAAAGTTCCGACCAATTCCGACACCCACCTTGATGGAAAAGTTGACATCTTGAGAAGCGTAGCGAATATCACAAGCGGTGATCAGATCGATTGCGGCGCCGATGCAGTGCGAGTGGACGGCCGCGATCACGGGCTTCGGGCATCGCTGAAAATTTTTTTAAAAAGAAAATTGGGTATTTTTTGCTGGAAAATGATTGTTCTATCTGAGGAGAATGTGTTGATGAGTGAATTGTTCATGAAAAATTTTTTTTAATTTCAAATGCTCCGAAATTTTTGATCGATTTTTTGCTGTTTTTTTTGTTTTGGAAAATTTTTTAAGAAAAAAACAGTTGTAAAAATTGTCTTTAATAAGAGATTTTTCTACGAGATTGATGTGTTTTTATCAGTTTTTTTGCTTAATTTGGAAATTTTGTTTTAGAGCTTGATTATTCCAATTTTTTGATTTTCTTTTGCAATTTTTCCTACTTCAACAATCAATTTCTTAGTTTTTCAGAGTATTTTCCGTTCGAAAACTGGTTTAAAGCCCACCTCGACAGCCGTGTAACAATCCTGAATTTCTCCGATAAATCGGCGAACTAGACGTCCTTTGCGTCCGATTTCAATCGCATCGTCTTGAATGATCTTGATGATATCCGAGAGCCCGAGAGCCAGATCGATTCCAGCGCAGAACACTTTTCCTTCTCCCGAAATGATTATCGATCGGCACTTTGGATCCTCCGCCAGTCCGTCGATCGTCTTTTTGAAGTCTCTGGAACAAGGATTTGTAGATATTCGAGAGATTTTTTTGAAAATTTTTGATTTTCGGGAGATTTTTAGAGAATTACTCACTTCCACATGCTAATAGTGAAGGTGTTGAGTTTGGCGGGACGATTGAGCTTCACATTGTAGACGTACGGACGCTCCTCTTTCACGACGACTTCGGACGACGATTTGGCGACCGCCGAGGTGGAGAGAGTGCGGTAGGCGGAGGGGAGCAGACGGCGAGAGGAGAGCATTCGGCTGGAAAATTCAATAAATGTATTCAATTTTGTTTCTAAAAATGATAAAAATTATCGAAATTCACTGGAAGAAACATTGAAAAATCGCTGGGAAATCAAGAAAAAAAGCTACCGTAGCCCAACTACAGTAGAAAAATTTAAAGACGCAGCATGAAAAATGAAACAGTTTCGAGCGAATTTTTGTAGAAAAAAGGAGTTTTCGAGGAATACTCGTGAATATCCAGCAAATAATGGTTGAATTATCAAAAAACAATGAAAAATAGAGAGATATCGCAAAGGAATTGTTAAATATTTAGATTTTTTACAAATTTCTCGGAAAATTGTCTCGATTCTATAATATTTAACAGAAAATCTTAGTTTTAGCAGTGAAAACTCTTTCAATCAAGGAGAAATTATCAAAAAGCAAAAGAAAAACCGAAGAGAAATGGGAGTTTGTTGACGATTTGGAACGGCGTGGCGTGAAAGAGAGAGAGTGTGACGGCGCAAGAGACGCAGACAGAAAAGTGGTCGACAACAGCGGGGGCTACACGCAAGAGTACGCATAAGAGAATGGAAGAACACGGGTGCAGGCCATGGCCGGGGCAGTTTTAAAGCGACGGAGGCCACAAATTAGAGGGTACGGGTAAAGGTACGCGTAGGACCAGAAAAGATACGGGTAGTGCACTATGGGTGAGAGGGAAAGAGAGCAGAGTCCGGACAAAGTTTATGGAAGATGGGCATAGTAGACACATTTCAGAGATTTCAGGTCTGGAATAGCTGAAAAGACACATTTTGAAGTTGATTTTCAGGGAGCGGATGAATTTTTGAATTTTGCAAAAATTTGAAATTTTTGGGGTAAAAAAATATTTTTTCCGTTTTTCAAGTGAAAAACTTTTTTTTTCATTTGAAATTCTTTCCGGAATTCCGGAATCATTGCATTTTCCGAGATATCGACTGGTCGACAATATTGCGAAATAGTGTGGCGCGACGAGAGACACAGAGAAAAACGAGCGTCGCGTCTTCACGGGATTTCGAATCGTAATATCTCGAGAGTGATAAGAGATATCAAAAAGTTTTTAACAGCAAACTTGTAGATCATAACTAGGACTACAAGTTTGCTGTTGACAACTTTTTGATATCTCTTATCAGTCTCGAGATATAATGATTTTCCGACAGCGTTTGAGGTAGCCGGAAAACCGGACTTCCGGATCGCCACTTTCCGGAAATCCGTGCTTTTCTGCGTTTGCTCGCTTGGGTAGCCGGAAAATTTGCTCTCAAAAACATCATTTTCTCCCGTGAAAAAGTGGAACGCGTCTGATTTTTTTCAAAAACTTCCAGCTCACTTTCCACGTGTTCTAGATGTGAAAATCAGCGAAGAAGTGGGTATAAAAGGCGGTTGAAACCTGAAGAAATCAGTTATTGTTCTGGTTTCTTCTTTGAATTTCTTCATATTGACCGTTTGATAGAAGGTAACATCCTGGTAAGTGCTCTGGACAATTCGATGAATGCTCATGCTTTCTCAGGTTATCTGAGAAATGGCAATCAAAGAGAAACTGAAAACGTGCAATCCTCTGGTGGTCCTCCTCATCGTCACAGTGATCGCTCTTATCACTGCCATATCAGTGTTAATGATCCTTCGATTGCTGGGAGGAGAGACGAAGAGGAAGGTGTGCATGACACCCGAATGCCTCCATTTGGCTCATCAACTGGTAACCGATAGATGACAGCTGATAACGAACTGATAACGATTACAGCACAATTGGGGCGATCCGGCGGTTGATCCGTGCGTTGATTTCTACAAAGCGACGTGTGGAAAGTTCGCCAGTGACGTGATTTCAGGCAATCCGAAGATGGGCTACAAGCAGTTCATCAATGAGAAGATGGTGTCTGGTGAGTGCTTCCAAGAATCATGATATCTCGAGATTGATAAGAGATATCGGAAAGTTGTCGACAATAAACTTGTAGATCACAACTAGGACTACAAGTTTGCTGTTGACAACTTTTTGTTATCTCTTATCAATCTCGAGATATAATGATTCTCGGGCCGCTCTATTCGAGCAAACTATAACCACTTCAGATTTTCTCCGAAAGAACACGCCCTCCGACTCTCCGTCCGACAACAACTTGAAGGTGATCTACCAAAAGTGTTTGTCACTCAAAGATCAGAAGACGTTCTCCTCGGATCGGACCCTCTCCGCGAAGGAAATCATGAAGAACATCAAGCAGATTGCCGACTGGCCAGCCGCCAATCCTCAATGGAACGACGCCGGCTTTGACTTGAAAAGTGAGTTGGCTGGAAGTGGCTGAAATTGGACCGGGGAAATTGCAGAGATGCTCGTCCAAATGGCCGAGTTGACTGTGCCCGATGTGGGAGTGTTTTCCTTTGTAGCTAAAGGCCGGAAGCTCCACATCCTAGGCCCTGTCCATAAGTTCTTCACATCTGACACGTTGCGGGAGGTGGGCATCTATTTGGGATTCTTTGGATCGAGTATAACTTCAGAGAATTGATTTCATTCTGAAAACCGACGGGATCACTTCGACTAGTCTCGATCAGGATATTAACGATGTTTTGGCTCTATCGGCGAAGATGAATGAGGTGAGTCTCTCGGAGTTTCTCTTCCTTTTCTTAACTCGGGAACCTTTTAACAAACCTTTTTGGGTCGGGCTCATAGAATTTTCTACAAATTTGCATACGCATTCTTGAGGTCATTCTGAGCAACTTTTCAGTTGATCAAAACTGCGAAGCCCCGCGTTCAACTGAGATATTTCGATTTGAAAGTTGCTCGAACCACACTTTCCAGGGCTCTCCGGGTGCGGTTAGGTGAACGGTGCCGACATTGGCCACTGTTTTCAATGGTTCCACCACCTCCCCTCACCTCAACACTGGATTTTGAGCAACTTTCAAATCGAAATATCTCGGTTCAACGCGAAGCTTCGCGGTTTTGGTCAACTGAAGAGTTGATCAGAATGACCTCAAGAATGCATATGCAAATTTGTAGAACATCCTGAATACCCGAGGTGAAACAGTTCCCTCATTAAGATCGAATGATCTCACCTCGTCTCATTCCCAACAGAGAGTAAACCGGAACTCCGTATGAGTGATCCGGTGATTCCGGTGATAACGTTATACATGGAGATGGGATCCTCAAGGCTCATCGCCTCAAACTGTAACTGTCCTGGAACATTCTCATTCATTTTCCGGTTTGAAGAGTTGACCAAAACTGTGTTTTCCAAAGCTGCTTACGAGAACTCTGAAGTACTGAAAAATCGATCTGAAAATCAACTATTTTTCACCACGCAACGCTCTTTCACTACTTCAGAGTACTTTTGCTGTAAGCAGCTTTTGAAAAATAGAACCAGTTTGTCAAAGATAAGACCTGTTCTTAAATGGTTTCCTAGTAAGTGGTTTTCAGCTGCAAACGTTGAAAACAGACGGGTCGATATCGTACGCAGAGCTGAAGAAGAACGTTCCAAGTGTCGCCTTTGAAAGTATCATTGGGGCATTTGTCGACATGAAGCGATTCGGCTGGGAGAAAGTTGAGAAGAAGATCGAGGTGTTCAACTGCGACTTGTTCCTCGGACAGAATGTGGGTTACTGTGGGACTAGTGTAGTGGCAAATGGTGTAACTGCTCAGCTCGAGAATATTCTGAACCAGGCATCGAAACGAACGCTGACCAACATGATCATCTTCAAGTACATTGCCTTGCAACCACCCGATATATTTGAAATGACGGGAGCAAAGTGTGATGAAGTGTGATATCGTGCTCTTATCAATGGAATAATCACTCTTTTCAGTTTTCCATCAAAGGTTTGCCCCAATCGGCGCTGCTCGTCTACGTGCGGCGACACTTTGATACGGTGAACCTGGGCCTTATCTCGGACATGGTCGTGGCGTTCAAGGAATCGTATCTGGACATGTTCAAGAAGTCGGATTGGCTCAGTGATCAGGCGAGGTCGAAGGCGATTCAGAAGCTGGACAAGATGCGAAAGATGATTGGATATCCGAAGGACTGGGAGACGAACTTGAATGAGCTCCATAGACAGGTGCGGTGAAGGTGTACAACTCGAGAACGAGAAAAGATACGTGGAAACGATCAACTAGAAACATGATCCTTAGAAAAAGTTCTAGATTTCATTAGTTGATCACTTTTCTTCAAACCTCTTAGTTTCCGAGTTATCAGTGAGCTTCTTGAGAGTTGGGGATTCCTGAGTTTTTGAGATTTAACTCGAAAATCAGGCTTGTTTGAGAAATTCTTTGAGCAACAATCGTTTCTTTTGAAGGTCAAAATGCAGCCCACGGACTCGTTGTTCAAAACAGCCTCGAACGTCGCCCGTATCCGAATGGAAAGTCTTGTCAAGACGATTGTCACTGATTCATTGTTCGATATCGACGACGATCTTCTCGAAGGCAATGCGAACTATATGCCGAGTCTGAATCGCTTGCGTGAGTGCTTGTGTTTTGCACAAAATCCTTATTCTCATCTTCTTTCAGTCACCCTAGTGACGATCATGACGGACCAGATGTTTGACTCGACTTTCCCGACGTTTGCGAAAATCGGAGGCCTCGGAGCAGTCATTGGCCATGAGATTGGTCACGGATTTGATAACGGAGGCATCGACTATGATCATGAGGGAACTTTGAAGAAAGATTATTGGGGTGCTGACACGAAAAAGTACATGCAGAAGGCGCAGTGCTTCGTGGAGCGGTTCAACAACTACGATGATCCGACGCATGGGAAGAAGGTGGGGTCATTCCGATGTCTTCTGCCGGCACTCAGAGAACAAGTTATAGCTGAACGGCACGACGACTCTTGGGGAAATGCTTGCCGACCATCTCGGCTACAACAACGCCTGGGATACGTACAAGAGGCTCTCCACTCCTGAAGACGAGGACGTCCTTGGATTCGAGGGCACGAGTCACGACGAGATGTTCTTCCGCGCGTTGGCTCTGGTGAGCTCTTCTATTTTGAATCGATCGCATTTCTGACCTTCAGAACTGGTGCGCCGATCCGAGAGACCGTTATACACTTGCCGAGCGGCTAAAGGAAGTGCATCCGCCCCATCGATACCGCGTCAACGGACCGATTCTGAACATGAAACAGTTTGCGGAGACGTTCAAGTGTCCCGAGGGCTCGCCGATGAATCCGACGAAGAAGTGTGACCTCTTCTGATGATTGTCGAATAAACATAACTCGTTTGATAAATAAACACACGAATAATTATCGAAGATTTTATGCTTTTTTAACAAAACGTAGGTTATGGATGAACCGTGGAACAGGAACATGACACATTTCCTGGTTATTATATCTCGAGATTGATAAGAGATATTTAAAAGTTGTCAACAGCAAATTGGTAGCCCTAGTTATGATCTACAAGTTTGCTATTGAAAACTTTTTGATATCACTTATCAATTTCGAGATATAATGATTCTCCTTTGGGGTGTCGCTCTATTTCGGGGAAATGCAGTAGTTCCGAGAAACTGACGATGAGTTTTAAGGAAAATTTACTATCAGTGCTGAAATTTCGTTCCTCAATACTCATCTAGACACCTTGAAACCGAAAGAGAGCATTGTTTTCACACTTCCTCTTCCCCTCCATTCCCTCTGTTCCCACCCATCAAACGCCTCCAATAACCCTTGGGAAACTTCCTTGTAAACCTCGTCCCTCTCCATTTATAACTCCTCTTCCCACCCATTTCCCTCCTTTGAAACACACAAAATGAGGCTCCGATTTCCAATTCCCTCTTCAATTTCCCTGCTATTCCTTTCGAATTTACTCTATGGAGTCGTGGAGTCATTGGATTCTGATCACAATGTGAGCCTACCCCCTTCTTCCCAACCAGTTCAATTTCCCCCGTCCCCTTCCAGGAGCCCACCTTCAAATTCGGAGTGCTCGCCGGTGAGCCGAACAGTCTGAATGGCTCCACAAGCGTCACCGTGTCGAGTTTCGAAGAGTGCGTTCAGAAGTGTGAAGAGGACGTCGAGTGCATTCTGGCGAGTCAAGTGGGCGACGGAGAGCCGTGCAATCTGTTCGCATGGAACACGGTCACTGGCGTCAGGAACAATGCGTCGGGAGGAGTGGGAATGGTGGCGTTCAAGGTGAGTGACAGGGGAAGAGGGTGTGGGAACATTCTGAAAATTGGACTATTTGTATTTGGAAGTCGTATTTAAAAGTTTTTGCTAACCTGTATCGTATTTTTTTTCTGTTTCAAGACATAGTCAATTAGGAAAATGGTTCATTGTTTTGATCCAACTGGTCCTTCAATCGATTGCAGCTCTTCACAAACCAACCGTCTTGTGAGTTGAACATTGCCCAACTGCTCAACGGTAAAACCTATGTGAGTCTCGACAAATTTCAAGCAATGATTCTGTTCTCTCAGCAACTATTCGCAAATAACACCGACGAGTATTTGTGGAGGATTGACACGTCGGAGGACGGATACCAAATCACTTATAGTGAGTGAGAAGGGGTAGGGGAATATGTTTCCGGTTTGAGGGATTGACTAACCAGATTTCCTTTCATTTTTGCCCCGAGAGCTAGTTAGCATAAATTGGAAAAACTATTCATCTTTCTCTTTTCCGCTGGAAGATTGTATTCCTTCAAGCTGTCGAGTTGTTCAGATGTGTTTTTGAACTGAACACAGTGGAATGATTTTTGAGGTTGAAGAAAAAGAAAAGCGGTTTCAGAGGGATCATAAACTGTTGAGCTAGCTAAAGTAAATCCGCTATAAACCTTTGCATTCACATTCAGAGGGTGTGGAATAATTATCAAACCGCGTTTGAAACGCTATATCTGTTGACAACGTTTTGATATCTCTCACTGATCTCGAGATGCAATGACGCAAAGTCGGGGGGGGGGGGGATATTTCGCGATCACCGACGGATTCACGCCTGGGATTTGATATTTTCCCTCCTTTGTATTCAGTTTAGAAACTCTACTGGAGCACATTCCTTCTGTGATCCCATTGATTTGCCCCTTCGTTTGATAGTCACCAAACCCTTCGATACCGTCTTCTGAATTTCCAGTCGGCTGCAACCAGGACGACTCGGTCATCTGCGGCAACTGGGGCTTCAACCGTCCCTACCCGGACAGTTGCAACGCCGAGTGCAACGTCACAATGGTACAAGTGTACGCGCGGCCCTACCTACCGGTTTACATGAGAGCCTCGACGCAAGTGTCCACGTGGCAAGAGTGCATGACGACGTGCTTCAACCAGAAAAAGTGTCTGGTGGCCTATTGGCAGGAGGGCACCACTGAGTGTCAGTTGTACGGCGTCGACGGTGTTTGGCTGTTGGAGAGGACGACGGCGGCCGACGGCGCTCACATGGTCATCAAGCTGCCGTTGAGCAGCAAATCGTGCTTCTACACTACGCAGCAGCTGCTCGATGACAACTATTACGTGGGAACTTGTGGGTAGATCATTTTGAGAAATGGAGTTCCAGGTGCCCTTCCCGTACATTCACCCGGGATACAGACGTGCGTTCTTCAGAGTGCAGACAACCGAGAAGTACTACAAGATTGGATATTACAGTGAGTTTTGGAACGAGGGGATTAGGAGAATGCATTCGAATATACTTACACATGCTCAAAAAATCAATCAGTTCCCAACAAAAAGCCACACCTTTCCTGTTTCAGAGGACGAAACGCAAATGTACATGGCATTCATAAGCGGATGTCCTTGTTCATTCCTCAGCAACACGCTAGGCTACACAGCCGCAGAGAAGGCCGACAACGGGGTGTGCTATCGGATATTCGCTCGCCCGAACATCACTCAACCGGAAGCGAAGAACTTTTGCGAACAGATCGGCGGGCATTTGTTCGTGGAGCGCAACAGCAACATGACGCAGCCGTTGGGGTCGTTCTCGATTGCAGCCGGGTATCCATCGGTCGTCGGCTCGGCGCCATCGGAGGTGACTGCGTGGTTTGGGTTGGAGAAGGACGCCGAGTGCGTTGACGACTCCTCGAGCGCCTACTGTAAGGGGAATCAGGTAAGATAGTCAGCCGAAGTGTACGCATCCAAATCGAATCGTCTAGAAATGGCAATGGAGTGATCCGTCGTGGACCACACTGATCTACAACAACAAGACGATTCCGATGACGTGGGCGACTGGGGAGCCAGCGGATTCGAAGGAGAAGTCAGTGTTACCGTAGTACCCTCCTCCTACAGTAATCCTTCCAGGAATTGTGCCTATTTCAAAAAGAGTTCCGACATGCCATCGCCCGGATACGCCTTCTACTCGGCCACGTGAGTTCGCTCCTCCTATCTCTCTTCCAATCCACTCGCTTCCAGTTGCGATCAATCCGGCATCGGCGGCTTCTTTTGCGGAATGTACACACAGGGACAGATGGGAGTGAAGACGTACGCGGAGCTCGCCGCAGAGTACGGCGTCACGGAGGACTGTTGCGAGCCGACACTCGACGACGTGAATTACGATTGAGATCACTGTTCCTCAAATGGTTCTCTGTTTCGAGTAATGAAGATTTCTCATTGGTTTCTGAAGAAAACACGTGGTTGTCCCAGAATTCCCAACCTTCTGCGAGTTCCCCGTCCGGCTATTTTTGTACCAGAGAAGACTCTGTGTGCTCCATGGTCCGACCTCACTCCGGAAGCTCGTAAAGCAGTTCAGAAGCTGAAAATCTGCAAAATAGCCATTTCGATAGGGTTGGAGTCTCGCTTCATTCACCATTTCAAAGTACCAAATTAGCTAAAAACGCACTCTCTGACTTTTGATGTATTTTCAATCAATTATTTTCAATCAATCAATTTTGCTAATCAAAACATCAAATCACTGTTACAAAGACGGCTTGTTTATCCAATACTACTGTGTTAGGTGTTCACAAAATTTCTACGGTACTGCCGCCGGGAAGAACTCCGTGTTGAAACGTGAATACTTAGATGTACTTGAAGAAACAGTGAAATCAAGCAAAAACTAATGGTCTGATCTCGCTTAGATCTTCTTTTTGTGGTTCATAGTGACTAAATTCCATCTGGAAAATCTGCGAATTCGAAATGCCAGATAAATTTATCTTTTCAAAATAGTGAACCGAAGAAAAAGAAACAGTGATTATCGGGTTACAAAGCTCACGGGATGGGGGCATGGAGAGAGAGAGAGAGAGAGACAGAGACAGAGAGAGACAGAGAGAGACAGAGAGAAACAGAGAAAGAGAGAGAGGGAGAGGGGTCAGGCGGAAGGTGATAATGACATTTATGATAAGAAAGGAAAACGAATGACAATCGAAAATGCAGAAAAAGAAGAGGAGGATCATGCAAAAGAGAATCAGTCATAAAGCAGAAGGACGTGTTATCACAATCAATCAGTGCCTAAATGCCCAGGAACTGTTGGATGTGACGCTCAATTGTTGTCTGTGGGACATCCGGAACTTCCTCGCGAAACCCTGGCTCCGTTTTGATGACCTCCACGAACCAGTTGAAATTGAGGAAGCGGCCGGTTGTGTTGATGTTCCTCTCGATGCTATCACGGAGGAGATCCGCGCAGACTTCACGCTGTTCAGCGAAGTTGTACGGGGTGGACACTTCAGCTACAAAAGAGGAAAAAGGAGTTAAAAGGATAATCGACCACTTTTTAAGTCTAGAAACTATCACTGATAACTGATAAGATGCCTTGAAACGACGCTAAGAGAGAGTATCAATCTCCTGTATCCCCCCGAATAGAGCGGCTCCTGAAATGCTGCCGGAGACCTAATATATCTCGAGACTGATAAGAGATATCAAAAAGTTTTCAACAGCAAACTTGCAGTCCTAGTTGTGATCTACAAGTTTGCTGTTGACAACTGTTTGATATCTCTTATCAATCTTGAGATATAATCATTCTCCGGCAGCGATTCGTGTGCCTCCCTATTCGAGGGGATACAGTAGAATGGCACCGGGAATCCGGAATTTCGCGCCCACTGGCCACTCACCATTCATGAACAACACGGCTCCCTTCAATCCGTCCAACTCGTCCCTCGTCGGTTTCTCCAATTTCTGCACCTCCCTTTTCCAATTTTTCATGTGTTCCTGGAGAAGAAACTCCTCTGGTGACTCAAAGATCGAGATGCCCAGGAGGAATGGCCACGACGTTTCGATGATGTGGCGCTGGAAAATGGGGAAAAGGGGTTAGAGCACTGAAAGGGTCAGGTACCTGATGTGTGGGGTCTAGGTCTGTGAACGGAGCGAATTCTGACACCCACTGGAACACCGCCTCCAGATGCTGAGCGGTGGAATTCTTCTGGAATGTGAAGGTTTTTTAGTCCGTCCGTAAGACACCGCTTACCTTCATCTCTTCCTCTGTCAGTCGAGCAGTTCCTTGCTTCGTTTTCTTCATTCCGACCGCAATGCATTTTTTAAAACGGCACAACATACAGTTCTTTCGACTCTTCTCGTTGATCTCGCAGTTTCCAACGGCAACACATATCAATTCTGTCGTCGTCTTCTCAACACACCTGAAGAAGAACTTGCGACATGCCTGACATGTCGTGGCTCCTGAATGATCTACTGTTTGATGTTCGGACTTGTTAGTAGTTACCATAAGCGGAGCAAGCCGAGATTGCTCCACAGACTGGACAATTTTCCCGTGGCTGGACCACAGCAAGGCGAGGGAGACTCGACGAACTGGAGGGTCTTGCTGCAAGAGGATAAAGTTAGAACATGGAGTAGATCAAACGATTATGAGCATCATCGAAAGACACGCCACTAGGAACACCTTTTAACTAAAGTAGAGGAACATCACTGCCACGTCACCAAAATAGAGGAACACCACTGCCACGTCACTAAAGTAGAGGAACACCACTGCCACGTCACTAAAGTAGAGGAACACCACTGCCACGTCACTAAAGTAGAGGAACACCACTGCCACGTCACTAAAGTAGAGGAACACCACTGCCACGTCACTAAAGTAGAGGAACACCACTGCCACGTCACTAAAGTAGAGGAACACCACTGCACGTCACTAAAGTAGAGGAACACCACTGCCACGTCACTAAAGTAGAGGAACACCACTGCCACGTCACTAAAGTAGAGGAACACCACTGCCACGTCACTAAAGTAGAGGAACACCACTGCACGTCACTAAAGTAGAGGAACACCACTGCCACGTCACTAAAGTAGAGGAACACCACTGCCACGTCACTAAAGTAGAGGAACACCACTGCCACGTCACTAAAGTAGAGGAACACCACTGCCACGTCACTAAAGTAGAGGAACACCACTGCACGTCACTAAAGTAGAGGAACACCACTGCCACGTCACTAAAGTAGAGGAACACCACTGCCACGTCACTAAAGTAGAGGAACACCACTGCACGTCACTAAAGTAGAGGAACACCACTGCCACGTCACTAAAGTAGAGGAACACCACTGCCACGTCACTAAAGTAGAGGAACACCACTGCCACGTCACTAAAGTAGAGGAACACCACTGCCACGTCACTAAAGTAGAGGAACACCACTGCACGTCACTAAAGTAGAGGAACACCACTGCCACGTCACTAAAGTAGAGGAACACCACTGCCACGTCACTAAAGTAGAGGAACACCACTGCCACGTCACTAAAATCACTCACCTTCATTCTTCGAACTCCCTTGACCTCCTCTTCCACCGGTCTTCATCGGCGTCTCGAAGAACTTGTTAAAGATTTCTTCAACCGTTCTCGCCTCCGATTGCTCCGATTCCAGCGACATGGAAATCTGCCTGATGCTGCTGCTGGGACCTGAAACGAGAATTTAGATAAAAAATTGATCTACATACATTCTGCCACGTCACTAACCATTCAATGATGAACTCGAGGTGTTTGGGTTGCTCGGAGTCGGCGAGCAGTCAATCTGAGTACTGTTCGAGCTGGCGCCTGGAAGAGATAACTTTGGATGGATTTTCGGAAAAAAAACGAAAACATACTCACCTTCAACACTGCCGTCTTCATAGTGGAGATTGTCCTCGCTAATTTTCTCAACCAGGTTCATTCTGCGACCGATATCTGAGAAAAATTAGTGGTGTCAACCAGAAACCTGCAATTATCAACACTCACCTTCAATTTCATCGGAGTGCAGAATCGCTTTCTCTTCATCAAATCTGAGCATTTTGGATCCGTCGGGCCCTTCAATGCTCATTCTTCGCTTTCTCGATTTCTCCAGCGACGAGCTGTTTCTGCTCGTTTCATCTGGGTACCCGGTGCGCATTGGGAAGTCGACGGGAGGGGCGATGTGTTCGGTGACCTCGCTCTCTGCAAAAGTGATGTTTTGGATGTTATTTGCAACACTGCTGCCACGTCATTAACAGTGGATTGCCGACACCAAAAACCCACCTTCATCCTCATCATCGAGCATATCCAGAGACCAATTCATTATGCTCTGGTTGCTCAACTTAGCCATCTTTGTCGGTGGCGGAGAACTGCCACTGCTCATCATAGCCGAATCCGGTAACCGAGAATCGAGCGAATTGGCGATCTGCTGGGTGGCCTGGATCGGCTGAAGATCTTCAACTGGAGCTTTGAGCACCAGAGACTCGTCGACAAGAGTGTTGTAGTATCTGGGATCTGAAAGAAGCTTTTCTACCCTATCATCAGAAAATCGGGCTCTCATATCACAAAATGGTAATATCGGATGCCATCGAAATCCCCCTCCTCGCAATCGAGGAGAGCTCTGCCGGAGAATCATCATATCTAGAGATTGATAAGAGATATGAAAAAGTTGTCAACAACAAACTTGTAGATCATAACTAGGGCTACAAATTTGCTGTTGACAACTTTTTGATATCTCTTATCAACCTCGAGATATAATGATTCTTCGGTAAAGCGCTATCAAAAATAGTTATCAAACTGATTTCAAAATTCTACAATTTCACCGTTTCAGCAAAAACTGAAATAAGTTGGTGTTGAGCACAAAACGATCCACGTTTGCGTCAAAAGCGACTCGCCAGTGTTTGCCTACTAGAACACACCTTCAATTGCAGCTAGGAGGAAGTCCTCATCCTCCTCCTCATCCATGTCAACCAATCCAGAATCGTCGAGCATCTCATTCTCCAACTCCTTCTTCTCGTCGCTCATCTTCCGAGTCTTGATCTTCTCAGCCGACACGCCGTTCATTCTCGATTCCGGCGATTCGAATGGCATGAAGTCTGCCCATTCATCGCTGAATGGAATGTCGAGCGGAGGGGCAAAGTGCTCGTTGACTGAAATATTAGTTGTTTTGTGTGGAAAGTACGAATATCCGACTGGTAAGGCATCAATTCAGCTATCACCAGCTGTTCCCACCACTTGAAATTTGACTGTTCTATGAAACCGAAAAACATTAATGGAATATTCGGAAACATCTGCGAAGCGTCCTCCTGTTGGGGAAATCAAAATGAAGCATTTCAACAAAAAAAAACAAGGCGTTCCTCATTGAAAAGTCTCATGTTTGGTAGCTGAATTGCAGCCAATCAACCTAAAAACCTACTCATTAATGTTGGAAGTGCGCTCTATCGGACATTAACTGTGACGTCTCTAACAGAAGCTCCGTTCTAATACACACTAGAATCTACGGTGCGACCGAGGGACCATAGTGGCCGTGATTCCATGTCCACATAGTCTACCTACCACGCATTTCTGTTTCAACGTAGGCATTCACGTTTTTGTGACTGGTCCGTCACATTTCACTTGTGATTAGGATTGTTTCCAGTAACACAGAAAACGTGCTCTTCTACCGCAAAAGATCAATTTCTAGGCGAAATATCTCAAGAACTAGACATTTTCGCGACTGGCCACTATGAAAAATGGACTCGCCGTAGTCGGAAACACCCGTTTCAAAGTTTTCGGAAAAACAAAATGCCACCCCAATGAGTAGTGGACTATCCATTGCGGTACTCACCTCTGTCTGCAGCAGCACTTTCCGACGGAAATGGTGGCCATGTCTCGTCGTCGTTCATTCCGAGTTGTGGAAAATCGAAGAGTTCGTTGTCCATTTTGCTAATTATGACTGGAAAACGAAAAAAAAAACTAGAAAATTGATTGATAGAGAAGAAACGAAGAAGGGAAGAGAATGAGAATGGCGTAACTGAGCGAGTGGCAATTGTTTGCTCTGATGGACGAGAGGCGCACCGTGAATCATCCGGAATCGAGGCAGAATGGGGTCACGTTGGCACAGAGACACTACCTGGCGAACTATTAGGGGAGAGGGAGAAGGGGGGGCGAGAGGGAAGAGCTGAATGGTAGGGGCTGCAAAGGGGAGGGGAATGAGGAAGAGGGGCGAAAGAAGGAAGGGGGAAGACGATACTGTGATTAGATGATGATGAGGGGGGCGAGAGGGAAGAGCTGAATGAGGGGCTGCAAGGGAGAGAGAGAGAGGGGAAGAGCTGAATGGTACGGGCTGCAAGGGGGGTAACGAAGGAAGGAGGAAGAGCTGAAAAGTAGGGAGAGAGAGGGGAAAGAAGGGGAAGAGCTGAATGAGGGGCTGCCAGGGGGAGGGGAATGAGGAAGAGGGGGAAAGAAGGAAGGGGGAAGACGATACCGTGATTAGATGATTAAAAAAACGGGAAAGAGACTTTATTCTCGGAAATAAGAAGTGCTGCACCGACGTCCACACGGTCCCATCATTTGACATCGGCAGCGACCACCGACTCCTCCGCGCCCACTTCCACTTTTCAGAGAAGAAGGAAATGCTCGACCGGAAGAACCACAAGAAGAGAACACACGCCTCTCTCGACCCATCGGGGGCGGCAGCGCTGAGCTAACGCCTACCGACACCAGCCTTCGATGAATCCGACATCAGTAACGACTACGACTCACTGATCGGACACATTGCTGAAATCGAAAGTGCGTGTCTGACGACTCCTCAAAACGACAACGAAAGAAGGGGATCAAAACCGACACAAAAGATGCTCGACGAGCGACACGCGATGGACAGATCGCTGCCAGCGTTCCCCCGGTTCTCAAAATGGTGCCGGTCACTTGTCGAAACTGATCAGTTCAACTACTCGAAAGAAAGAATTCTGGAAGCAGACGCGAATCAGAAAAGTATGAAAACAGCGACCAAATCACTCGAAATGTTTAGAGACACGATCCCGAGCATCAAGACAGCCCAGGGCATTCGAATAAAAGCAACAAAGTCGATCGAGTCGGAGATGGAAACATTCTACACCAAGCTGTTCGAATCGTCACGACCACCGACCGCTCGCCCCTCCGGACTGCATTTTCCAAGCGCACCTGTCTTTCTGGAAGCTGAAATTCGATCAGCCATCCCACCGAGAAAGTCTCCCGGAGAAGATGGAATCACCGCCGAGCTCCTCGAAGCTTCACCGACACCGCGATTGCGGAGTCCACGCTCGCCGCGAACTCATAATAGGCGAAATATCTCAAAAACTAGACATTTTCGCGACTGGCCACTATGAAAAATGAACTCGCCGTAGTCGGAAATACCCGTTTCAAAGTTTCAGAAAAAAAAGCCACCCCAATGAGTAGTGGTCGAAACATTGCGTTATCGAAGAGTTCGTTGTTCATTTTGCTAATTATCACTGAAAAACGAAAAGAAACTAGAAAATTGAATGATTGATTGATAGAGAAGAAACGAAGAAGGGAAGAGAATGAGAATGAGGTGAGCGAGTGGCAATTGTTTGCTCTGATGGACGGGAGGGGCACCGTGATTCATCTGGAATCGATACAGAAGGAGGGCGCATTGGCACAGAGACACCACTTGGCGAACTATTAGGGGAGAGGGAGAAGGGGGCGAGAGGGAAGAGCTGAATGGTAGGGGCTGCAAGGGAGAGAGAGGGGAAAGAAGGAAGGGGGAAGACGATACCGTGATTAGATGATGATGAAATGTTCCTTGGAAGCTGACCGTTTCGCAATTGGATAGAGGAAGAGAGATTGAGAAAAAGAAAAACTAAAAAGTTGATGAATGAGAGGGGATCGGTAGCTCAGTAGGCAGTGGTGTCCGCTGGCAGTCGAGAGGTCGCTGGTTCAAGTTCAGACCTCAACTGCCAACCCATCTTGAGCTACGGATCGACTTCGTACTCTTGGTTTTTCTCAAACTTGCCTCTTAACACGAACTTTGAGCCGTCTCTTTTTTCCATCTTCACAATAGTCCGCTCATTTTTCCAGTGATCTGCTCCAAATCATCACCAATCTTCCGTCGTTTTGGGGCTCTTTGTACAGACATGCTCACTTCCTCCCTCCCTGCAACGCCTATGCTCTCACTGGGATTTGGGAGCTGGAAGTGCGTTCTAATACCAAGTGCCTCCCTTCAATAGAAAATCCTTGCACTGCTCCCGAAGGATCGCTCAGGCCTTCTGAAAGCAACACGGAGAGAAGAGAATGGGTTTCAGGGATTTTTAGTCATCCTATATTACTGATAACATTGGCTAAAATTGCACCAAGCGTTCAGAGAAAACTTGAAACAGTAATCCACGACATGAAGATTTTACCCACAGAAACTATGGTCACAGCGTTGTTGGAAATCCGTGGAAACTTAAAAGAATGTTTCCAAGTTTTCCATGCGAAAGGACAAATAGAATTGCTCTTCAAGAAACGGGTTCTTCCCTGCGAAAACTGAAAGATGATTTCTCGATGAAATACCTCAAAAACTAGGCGTTTGCGTAATAAGGCACTATGAAAAAGAGGCTTGCTATAGTTGGAAATCCCCCGTTTCAAAATTCTATCTAAACTTCCGTAGTTAAATAAGTAGTACTATCTTCTAACCTATTCTCTCAGAACTTTACACAAGAAACCATGGCCATGTCTCGTCGTCGTTCATTTCGAGTTGTGGAAAATCGAAGAGTTTGTTGTTCATTCAGCTAATTATCACTGGAAAACGAAAAGAAACTAGAAAATTGATTGATAGAGAAGAAACGAAGAAGGAAAGAGAATGAGAATGGCGTAACTGAGAGAGTAGGAATTGTTTGCTCTGATGGACGGGAGGCGCACCGTGAATCATCTGGAATCGATGCAGAATGGGGTCACGTTGGCACAGAGACACCACTTGTCGAACTATTAGGGGAGAGGGAGAAGGGGGCGAGAGGGAAGAGCTGAATGGTATGGGCTGCCAGGGGGCAACGAAGGAAGGGGAAGAGCTGAATGAGGGGCTGCAAGGGAGAGAGAGGGGAAAGAAGGAAGGGGGAAGACGATACCGTGATTAGATGATGATGAAATATTCCTTGGAAGTTGACCGTTTCGCAATTGGATAGAGGGAGAGAGATTGAGGAAAACAAAAACTAGAAAGTTGACGAATGAGAGGGGATCGGTTGCTCAGTAGGCAGTGGTGTCCGCTGATAATCAAGAGACCTCAACCTTCCGGTTGGTCACTCAGCCACCCAGCCCCAATTGAGAACCTGAAATCAGTGATCTGGAGCTCGAAGAACTTGAAGAGCTGACATGTCTTGAAAGTAGTGTTTATTCAATTATGAAGAACATACAAACTGTGTATGAAACTGTGAAATGGACAGTAGAAAAAGGGAGAAGTGGGACAAGAGAGATGTTCAAAAAGACAAGACAGACAATGCGCTGATTTTCAAATAACGATCAACCGAACAATAATTGAGGATAGTCAACAATAACCACAAAGATAACTGATGATCACAATTAAACGACATTGAATGTGAATGTTCGAGATATCAAAGATAACAACTAAATACCTCATTGTATGAAGGTGTTGTCAATGAGAGTGGCTACATCCGCTTCGGAGATGTCTAATGGAGTGTCCGGAGCTAAGTATTTGATGTCTGATAGCCACAGAAGGAGGTTTCCGGCCCTGAATCCCGACTTTTTCTGTTTGTTGCAGAGACGATTGAGTGCGCCGATCTTGTTGTCGAGTTGGTCTTGGAACGTGTACTCACATGGTTCTCTCGCTGAAATCATGCGATTACTGGTTTTCATTCAGATTTCTCGATAAAACAAATGAGCATGATAAGAGAATGGATTGACACGAAAAACTCCTGGAAGAACGGGTGAAATTGAATAATCCTGGTCATTTGAAACTTTCAAAACTTTTCCACGGTAACTCCGGCGCGGAACTGGAACATGGCCTCGCAACCGAGGAGAGCTCTGCCGGAGAATCAATACATCTCGAGATTGATAAGAGATATCGAAAAGTTGTCAACGGCAATCTTGTAGCCCTAGTTATGATCTACAAGATTGCTGTTGACAATTTTTCGATATCTCTTATCAATCTCGAGATGTAATGATTTTCCGACAGAGCTCCCCGAGGGTCGTTTTCGAAAATGCGGATAGCTACAATTGAAAACCAAGTTCTGGAACCCCTCGATTCCTCCCTCCCGTGCTCTCAACTCACGTTTCAAATAGAGGGTGATCGATATCAAATAATCGATTTCAAGCTCCTTAACTTGTAATCTCTGAAACTCGCGTTCGAACGGCTTGTGGAACTCATGCACTACGTTTTTCTTATGAAAAGAGGCGAGAACGAGAAGAATCCGCCATTGGGTACCGAATATTTTACGCTGGAATTGGGATGGATTGAAGTCTGACAGAGCTGCCCTTTCCTACTATTTGCGGTTCTTGGATGTGTTCGCCGAACAGAATTCCTTTCGCGTAACGAAAAACTTCAATGAGGCAGTCAGAAGACGACGTTGGCTTCGGTCTTTGCCTCTCTGAAAGTTTCATTTCTTATGAGAACGACTGTCAAGTTCTCGATCGCCCACCAATCGACATTATACGATCCATGCCGACGTCTATGCACTTCTGGTATCTGCAACTTTGGCAAGACCTGGGTCCCGTAAAGTTGGTACAATCATTATTTCCAGCACACCAGTGTATCTTCTTCTTTTTCTTTAAATTTATGTAAAAACTGCAGCACGCTTCGCAGATGTCCACTCCTGAAAAAAGAGATCAGCTCGTAATTGAAACGTTAGTTTTACACACCCATATAACTCTTGACCCCGGCACCACTTTCACACACTTGACAGGGTGGTGGCGGAGGGGCTTGTGGAACAGCGACTGTCCGAGTTCCCATTCGGTCATCAGAAGGACGCCCGGTGACAATAGATCCAGTCGCTTGTGAGGATGAAGGTGTTTGCAGTGGCTGAGGAGTGGGAAGAGGCGTACTTGTACCCTGCGTTGACCGCAAAAAAACCGCTCCTGATTCACCGATACTATCCATGTACTCTGCCAGTTCTTGATTCTCAGTGACTTGAGGTCCTTGCATACTGGAGGAGGGCGATTGAGCAGTTTGTGGAAGAGTAGATGGTGTTCCTTCCGTTCTCTCACGGGACGACGAAGACATCGATGATCCCAGACTTTGCATTCCTGAGAGTCACATGTTCTATATAAGAATGATCAACACTGGAACAGAGAACACAACGATTATATTTTGTTTCTCTAACTTTCTTTAAAACAGGCCTCTCTAATCACCTGCACTTTTTCAAAATACTATTTGCCCAGTTTGAAAGCCGCCTTAAAAGTGATCATTTTCAGTCGATTTCGTACTTTTTCGAACTGCTCAAACCTAAAATCAGTAGCTGCATTTGTGCGCATCAAAATCACTAGTGTCATGCGTTAAGATCGATAAAAAATCGGGAACAACACTTTGGTAGATCAAGAAGAAATGGCCCAAGAACACTCACTCGGCTTCATGCGCTTCCGTCCCATTTTCGAATCGATTCGCTTCTTTTAGACGGCCTGAAACGATAAATAATGATGAAAAATGAACGAAACAGTTCGCAATCGGTTCGAAGGAAAGTGCGAGTACAGAAAATGGGTAAAACAGGGCAGAGAAAGAGGGAGAGGACGCGCGCACAGGGCACTGGTGCCGTCCGTTCGCATGGGGTTACCGTCTGGGAAGATGATCGAGACGTAGTTGCCGCCTTTTGCAGAGAGCTATAGAGCGGGAAGAGAATTAGAGAAGAGGAGGGAAAAGTGACCAGATGGCGACAGTCAAAAAGGTCACAAAGGCGCTCACAACCAGAGCTTTGCAGGTCTACGTACAAGTGTGTCACCTGGTGTCTTGGAACTGTGCACTCGGAGGTTGTTTTGGGTCAGAAAACGATTGGAGAGCGTGGATTTTTACGAGAATGCTTGGTTCCTCTCAGACACAACCACAACTTCCTTCAATAGTCTGCACCTCTGTAGTGACCATGTCTGTGAGTTACATTGTCAGTGAGCTGGTCACGGGGAGCATTTTTCATAAAGCGAGGCGTGAATGAGGTAGAACAGGGGTGCGGAAACGGCTCAACACGTCTATGAAAGGAGTCTGGGCTTTTCGACGTTTCATTGACGCCTTCGAAACCTGAAATCCGAGATCCGCAGATCCGCAACTGGATCTTGAGCTAAGGATAGAATTTGTACATTTTGTTCCACTCTTTGGCTCTCACTGTCAGTCTTGAAAGTAGTGTTTATTCAATTATGAAGAACATACAAACTGTCAGATGAAATTGTACATAGAAAACGGGAGAAGTTGTCTGTTTAGAGCGACACAATGCGCTGATTTTCAAATAAGGATCAACCGAACAATAATTGAGGATAGTCAACAATAACCACAAAGATAACTGATGATAACAATTAAACGACATTGAATGTGAATGTTCGTGATATCTTATTGTATGAAGGTGTTGTCAATTATAGTTTCTAACTCCGCTTCGGAAATGTCTAATGGAGTGTCCGGAGCTAAGTATTTGATGTCTGATAGCCACAGAAGGAGGTTTCCACACCTGGCAGCCGGCTTTTTCTTGTGATGACAATGCGTTCTGAGTTCGACGATCTTGTCGTCGAGTTTCCTTTGGAAGTTGAACTCACATGGTTCTCTCGCTGAAATGACGCGATTACTGTGTATTTGTTTGATTGGCACAGGTATACTGTCCCTTGTGGCTCCACCCCAAAACTTGAGAATATGAGAAGAACTCAAACTTCTTCGCCGATGACGAGTGGAAATTCGAAATGTTCCCGCGCGCAATGAGATCTGTTATACCCGCTTATTCTTGCGCGTACTTACACGATTTCAAATCGCCATCATAAAAAAATTTGAGTTCTTCTTATATTTCAAACTCTCTCGGTTTGGAGTTTACTATCGGATGCCATCGAAATGGCCTCGCAACCGAGGAGAGCTCTGCCGGAGAATCATAATATCTCGCAATCGATAGGAGATATCAAAAAGTTCTCAACAGCAAACTTGTAGATCATAAATAGGACCACAAGTTTGCTAATAACAACTTTTCGATATCTCTTATCAATCTCGAGATATAATGATTCTCCAGCAGAGCTCCCCTCGAGAGTCGTTTTCGGAAATCCGGAGAGTTAGAATTAAAAAACAAGGTGCTCAACTCACGTTCCATGAAAAGGGCGATCATAATCAAATAACTGATTTCCAGCCCCGAAAGCTGAAATCTCTGAAACTTGCGCTCGAACTGCTTGTGGAACTCATGAGCTACGCTTTCCTGCTGGAAAGAGGCCAGAACCAGGAGCATCGGCCATTGGGTGCGTAATATTTGACGCTGAAATCGAAATGAAATGACTTTGACCACAGAGGAACTCATGTTTCCTACCATTTGCGGTTCTTGGATGTTTTCGTCGGACAGAATTCCTTTCGCGTAACCGAAAACTTCAATGAGACAGTCAGAAGACGTAGCTGGCTTCGGCTTATTGAAAGCTGAAAGTTACATGTCCTATGAGTAGGCACCGCAACGAGTTTCTTAGTACCGCGAATTTGGCTAAACTTTCGATGGGAATGTGTTCAGAGTGTCAATATAAGTACGTTCCTAAAAAATCTTTCAAAAATGTTCGGTGGTTCCCGAGTTACAGTCATTTTAATGAGCAATTTTTTAGTACTGATTTTCTGGAGGTGGGCGGGGCTTAGCGGTCGCCCACAGCACGGCGGCGAACCCCAGTCGACCGATCGGCGGCCGGGCGTGGTACCACTACACCAAAAGAGTGCACTCGTGGTCGACTGCGCACAGTGCGTTGATATTCTCGCACCGCGCGGCCGCTCTTCGCGTTCAAAAAATGACGAAATTAATATAAAACAACCGATATAACATTTTTTCGCTCCACTCGATTTTTGATTTTATAAAAGGAATTTGTCGAAAATTTAGCGTAGAATCCGAATCCGGTGTCAAAACATGTGAACTCGTTCTGCATATGCCTCAAAATCGAGAAAAACTGACTTTTCGGCGAGATACGGTCATTTCGGAGGAGACACAAAGATGTTCAAAATGGACCCATGGTCCTGAAAATTTGCATGGCATCTCTCAAAGACCTTAACTTTGCATTCCAATAATAAAAATAGGGTGTCATCGGTGAAAATGTTTCACAATTTTCAGTCGCAGTTTGAGCTACTATAAAAAATTTTCGCTCCACTCGATTTTTGATCTGACTTCAAAAATGGATTCTACGTATCAAAAACTCTTAGGAACAATATTCAAAAGTAGTGAACTCGACTTTCATCCGGGGTAAAAACGCTGATTTCTGAGCGCCATCCCCGTTTTCTCAATTTTCTGGGTTAACCAGGTGTTTTCTGATAAAACTGATAATGCCAATCGATTCTACGTGAACGAATACGTACACTTTAGTCGTTTCCACAGTGGTCGACTATAAAATGGCCGCGCTACAGGTCCACAAAGACCCAAAAACGGAATGGTCAGAAGAATTCGACCGACCACGCCCCCTCTCGTTGCGGTGCCTACCTATGAGAAAGTGCCTGCAAAGTTGCTAATCGCCCACCTATAGGAGGCATGCCGACTGCTATGCACTTCTGGTATCTGCAACTTCGGCAAGATTTGAATCCCGTGAAGTTGGTACACTCATTCCGTCCCGTAATGCAAGAGAGCACAGGTTTCGTTTCCATCAAGTTTCTGTAGAAACTGTAGCACCCTTGACAGAGGCCCACTCCTGAAAAAAGAGATCATCTCGTAATTGACAGGTTTGTTATACACACTTGACATTCTCTTCTTCTCCGAACGACATTCACACACTTGACAGAGTGGTGGCGGAGGAGCTTGTGGAGCGGCGACTGTCCGAGTTCCCAGTCGGTCATCAGAAGGTCTCCCGGTGACAATAGATCCAGTCGCTTGTGAGGATGAAGGTGTTTGACGTGGCTGAGGAGAGGAGAGACGCGTACTTGCTCTCTGCGTTGGCAGCAAAAGATCCGCTCCTTCTTCACCGATACTTCTTAGGAAATCAATCGCTTCTTGATTATCAGGCACTTGAGGTCTTTGCGTACTGGAGGAGGATGATTGAGCAGTTTGTGGTAGAGTAGATGGTGTTCCTTCCGTTCTCTCAAGAGATGATGATGATTTCAGAATTTGCATCCCTGAGAGTCACATGTTCTATGAGAATCATCAACACTGGAACAGAAAACACAACGATTCTCTTCTGTCTACTTGACTAACTTCAAAACAGGCCTCTCTAATCACCTACACTTTTATTTATTTGCCCAGTTTGAAGCCGCTTTAAAAGTGACCACTTTCAGTCGATTTCGTACTTTTTCGAACTGCTCAAACCTCAAATCAGTAGCTGCTTTTGTGCGCATCAAAATCACTAGTGTCATGCGTTACGATCGATAAAAATTCGATAAAAAAATCGGCAACATGACTGTGGTAGATCAATAAGAAATGGCCCAAGAACACTCACTCGGCGTCTTGCGCTTGCGTCTCCCGGCCATTTTCGAAACGATTCGCTTCTTTTAGACGGCCTGAAACGATAAATAATGATGAAAAATGAACGAAACAGTTCGCAATCGGTTCGAAGGAAAATGCGAGCACAGAAAATGGGTAAAACAGGGCAGAGAGGGAGAGAGAGAACGCGCGCGCACAGGGCACTGGTGCCGTCCGTTCGAATGGGGTTACCGTCTGGAAAAAGATGATCGAGACATAGTTGCCGCCTTTTTAAGAGAGCTAGAGGAAGAGAAACAGCGAAGAGTAGGGAACAGTGACCAAATGGCGACAGTCAAAAAGGTCATAAACACGACAGGCGCTCAAAACTAGAGCTTTGCAGGTCTACAGGGTGGTCCAAAATTACCCGCAAAAAAGTTTGGCGCCGTGGTGTAGGGACTGGCGCATTTTTGGTTCGTCCACAGTTTTTTTTATTATATTGTTTTTCATAGTTTGTTTGAATTACATGTCTCAATTTGTCCTTCGAGTACCTGCGTGCCATGGCGGATGCCAATCCCAAACGACTCCGAGCTGTGATCACCAAAAAAGGAGGACGTGTGGAGCAGGATTAGCTGATAAATAGTTGTTATAGTATGAAGAAAGTTTTTGTTGAGTCTCATCTCATTCTGAGTTCTGGTTTTGGAAATGTTTTCAAAATAGTTTGTGCGGGTAATTTTGGACCACCCTGTACGTATAAGTGTGCATATCAAAATCGCCCTGGTATCTTGGAACTGGGCAATCGGAGGTTGTTTTGGGTCAGAAAACGATTGGGAAGCGCGGATTTTCCCGAGAATGCTTGGTTCCTCTCAGACACAACCACAACTTCCTTCAATAGTGGTGCGGAGGTAACAGAAGACTCGGAAAAGGCAGAACTCTTCTCTACAGCATTCTCTAAAGTGTTCACTCAAGACGACGGGAGCATGCCTACTTTTACAGATCGCACCCTGCACCGCTTATCCTCCGTCGATGTCAGTCCCCATATTGTTGAATTGTTCTTATCTCGTGTCCCCGCCAAAGTCAACACTACTCCGGAAGGTATTCCGTCAGTGTTCCTCAAGCGCATGTGTACCCCGTTGGCTCTGCCTCTTTCCATCATTTTTGACAGGTCGCTCCGGTCTGGCTCTCTCCCATCCGCGTGGACAACTCAGATACAAACCCCTACACAAAAAAGGACCACGAAATGACCCCAACAACTACCGTCCTATCAGCCTCACGTCTTCTCCATGTAAAGTCCTCGAAAAAATTGTCCGTTTCCATCTCACCAAGTTTCTTAACTCTCATCACTTGATTGCTGACTCTCAGTTTGGGTTCCGTTCCCGACGTGGCACTGTCTCCCAACTTCTCTCTTATCAGTCCCTGTTGCATGGCAATGTTATGTGTAAATCCACTACCGAAGCAGTCTACGTCGACTTCAAGAAGGCGTTTGATACCGTCTCCCACGCCAAACTCGCAATCAAACTCCGGGCCTATGGAATTGATGGGGATCTACTCAATTGGATCGCTAATTTTCTCTCCGACCGTGTTCAAATGGTTCGAGTAAACGGCTCTACGTCTCAATGTGTTCCTGTTGTTTCTGGTGTCCCACAAGGTAGTGTCCTCGGGCCTACACTTTTTCTTATATATGTAAATGATGTTGGTGATAACTTTGATTCGGAGCACCTACTCTATGCCGATGATCTTAAGATTATGTCCACTGTCCCACATGTTCTTCAGCATGACCTTAATTCTCTGCACGAGTGGTGTGATAAATGGCAGTTACACGTCGCACCTAACAAATGTCTCCACACTAACTTCCCTACTGGGAAAAAACAACTCAACACCTCTGTCTTCACTGTATGTGGCTCCGTGATCCCTTTTACTGACTCTATCCGTGACTTGGGTATACTGTTCCAAACCGACCTATCTTTCTCGAGACATATCGATACCACCATCTCCAAATGCCACCAAAGAATCAATATTATTTTCAACATCTTACGATATGCACCTCTCGCCTCCTATATTCGGTGTTACACTGTTTACATTAGACCCATCATTGAGTATGCTTCCGAAGTTTTCTCCCCTATATCTATCACCCACATCACCCACATCGAATCTGTACAAAAATCTTTCATATTTCGTCTTTTCAAAAAGTTTAACATTCCCTACGTGTCATACTTCTCTTCCCTTTCTACGTGTTCTCTCCAGTCTCTTGAGTTAAGAAGACTCCTCGCTGATCTTGTAATGCTTTATAAGCTTATTGTCACCGGTGAAACCTTTGTAAATAATTCCCTTTTCCTTGCCCGTGTTAATCTTCCCTCTCTTCGCCGTCACCCTTACCAACTTCGTTGTAACCTTAAAAATACTAACAAAAAATCATCCCAACCCCTTTCTAATCGCGCCCTTAAATGCTGGAACCAGCTCCCCTCTTTATTGTTTCCCCTTAAACCCTCTGCTTCCTCTTTTAGTAAAAACATTAATTCCCTAGATCTAACTAAACACCTCCGTCTCAATTGTCACAACTACTGACACACATTATCTTCTTACTTCTGTTGATGTATAAGTGGTAATGCCCTTCCTCAATAAATCAATCAATCAATCAATAGTCTGCACCTCTGTAGTGACCATGTCTGTGAGTTACATTGTCAGTGAGCTGGTCACGGGGAGCATTTTTCATAAAGCGAGGCGTGAATGAGGTAGAACAGGGGTGCGGAAACGGCTCAACAAGTCTATGAAAGGAGTCGGGGCTTCCCGACGTTTCATTGACACCACTAAATATAGTTGTAAGCCGAACGGGAGAAGTTGTCTGTTTAGAGCGACAAGAGAGACAATGTGCTGATTTTCAAATAAGGATCAACCGAACAATAATTGAGGATAGTCAAAAATAACCACAAAGATAACTGATGAGAGGTGACCACATTGAAACGGACATTGGATGCAATACTCAAGATATCAAAGATAACAACAAAATACCTTATTATCTGGGGATGCTCTCAATAATAGCGGCTAACTCCTCGTCGGAGATGCCTATTGGATTCAAGTATTTGATTTCTGTTAACAGCGAAACTAGGTTTTCGCTTCTTGCTGGTTTGTTGCTGCATAAGGTGCTGAGTGCAACGTACTGTTCGTCGAGTTGCTTTTTGAACGTGAACTTGGATGGTTCTCTCGCTGAAATGACGCGATTTCTGTGTATTTGGTTAAATTGGTACAAGTGTACTGTCCCTTGTGGCTTCACTTCAAAATAGGGGAAGACAAGAAGAACTCAAACTTTTTCTCTCTACCTAACTTTGCCGAATTCCATAATTTGAATTTTTGTGGTGGTGCTAGACGACGGGCATTATTAGGTTGAACTTGTTTGGAAAGAGGTTGACAGTTCATTACGCTAGTTCTAGCATAGGTCTAGGAACCTTGGGAATATGAGATATGGTATGTTTGAATACGTGAGTGTGTTGTTCAGAAACAGAAGCGTAACGTGAGTGTCTTTTCCGGAAATCCGTAAACCCGAATTGAAGAGCCAAGTTCTTAAACCCCTCTGTCCCCCAACCGTTCCCAACTCACGTCTCATGAAGAGGGCGATGTTCTTCAACTGTTCGTATTCTTGTTTCGTAACCTCGCATTCCTGAAACTCGCGTTCGAACGGCTTCTGGAACTCATGCGCTGCATCTTTCTTCTGAAGAGCGTCCAGAACCATGAGCATCGGCCATTGGGTGCGTAATATTTGACACTGAAATCGAAATGAAATGACTTTGACCACAGAGGAACTGATGATTCCTACCTTTTGCTCTACGGGTATGTTTTTGCCGGAGAGAATTCCGTTCCCCCAGACGACAATTTCACGGATGTCGCTCTGAGGAGAACCGGACCGACTGGGCATAGCACTCGGTTCAGATGGCGATATGGTTCCAGAAGGCTGTGGAACAGCGGCCGTTTGGGCTTCCCTTGAGGGTCGATTGCTTCTTTGAGGGTACAGCAGTTGTTCCAAGAATAGCTGACCTTCTTGCATAAATGAGGGAAGAATGAAAAAAGGTGCTTGAGGTTCGTGCACAGAAGCGGAGGATTGCGGTCGTGATGAAGGCGACAAACGTGATGCGGTCGTGATGAAGGTGACGTTCTCTATACGAGGCATGCCGACCTCTAGGCACCTCTTGTATCTGCAACTTTGGCAAGATGGGCGTCCCCTGAGGTTGGCACAATCATTATTTCCAGTACACGCCTTCACTTGTTTCGTATTCTTTATTCTCTTGTAGAAATCGTTGCACGCTCGGCAGGTGACCACTCCTGGAAAAAAAACAAATCATCTTGTAATTGAAACGCTTGTTTTACACTACACACCATACTGTTTGTAGATCTCGTTGATAGAAAAGCCACACACTTCGCATTTGCACCAAATTTGCACTGGGGGAGAAGTCAGTGGACTAGAGGCGTTTAGAGTTCCCAGTCGGTCATCAGAAGGACTCCCGGTGACAATAGATCCAGCCGCTTGTGAGGATGAAGGTGTTTGCAGTGGCTGAGGAGTGAGAAGAGTCCGCAAAATATCCGCTGCTTTTGGTTGTCCGTTACTAGTTAGGAAATCAAGCAGTTCTTGATTAACAGTCAATTGAGATCTTTGCATAGTGGAGGAGGACGCTTGAGCAGTTTGTGGTAGAGTAGATGGTATTCTATCCGCTCTCTCAATGGGCGAAGAAGACGTCGATGATCTCGGACTTTGCATCTCTGAGAGTCACATGTTCTATATGAAAATGTGTATAAAGATCTTACCATTGGTGTCTTGAGATACCACTGATGATGATGAGGAAGGAGGTTGTGGAATAGCGACAGTTCGAGTTTCCACTGGGGGCTGATTTCCTCCCAAGCCAATCCGTTGTGTTCCCGCACTTTGCCATGGTGGGAGCCCATACCGTCCAGTGCTTTGTGAGGATGAAGGAGCATTTGTTCGATTTCTAGGCGGTGGAGAAGTGAGATTCGCATCCTGACGACCTCTTCGATTGCGCGACAGAGGAGCAGTCTCAGAGGGTGGAAGACTCGCTCGAGGTCTCTGTGGTGGTGGCGGACCATCCGGATCGTTGAGTTGCGGCGGGTTGGAGACACTTCCTTCCGGATTCCGCTGGTTTAGCATAGACGCTTCCGAGTGAGATGTCGGTGGGATTCCTGAAACATGCTATTTTGCCACGTCATTAACATTTCTGTGGAAACTGAAGACCACAGTATTCTGTTATCTCTGTAGTTGAAGCTAGTGTATTTCAAATTGATTGCCGTGGAAGGAGAAACAAGTAACTGTTACCGTTTCAGTGAAACATCCTACGAGCGGCGTTTCGCCTTTTTTTCGAGCCGTGCGTCTCTATGTCTAATTCCGCTATGAAAATCCATAAACCATACCTACAGACGCTTTCGTGTGAGAAAGAACGTTGAATTTACGCTGTTGAAAGAAAGTGACCATTTTCAGTCAATTTCGTTCTTTTTCGAACTGCTCAAACCTCAAATAAGTAGCTGCTATTGTGCGCATCGAAATAACTAGTGTCATGCGTTAAGATAGATAAAAATCGATAAAAAAATCGGCAACATCACTCTGGTAGATCAATAAGAAATGGCCCAAGAACACTCACTCGTCGGCATCGTGCGCTTGCGTCTCCCGGCCATTTTCGAATCGATTCGCTTCTTTTAGACGGCCTGAAACTATCAAAAATGATAAAAAATGAACGAAACATTTCGCAATCGGTTCGAAGGAAAGTGCGAGAACAGAAAATGGGTAAAACAGGGCAGAGGGGGGATGGAGAGAACGCGCGCACAGGGCACTGGTGCCGTCCTTTCGAATGGGGTTACCGTCTGGAAAAAGATGATCGAGACGTAGTTGCCGCCTTTTCCAGAGAGCTAGAGAGGGAAAAATGACCAGATGGCGACAGTCAAAAAGGTCACAAAGGCGCTCAGAACCAGAGCTTTGCAGGTCTACGTACACTAATGAATCGTTCCCGTGTACTCAGCGGCTAAAATCGGTTCTGCGTGTGCTCAGGGGACACGCTGCGGGTTCGCCAGCGGTTGCGGATCGCTCGGCGGACCGCAGAACATGCGGGTTGTACCAGCGGTGTTCTCCCATGAACCCGCAGCGTGTCCGCCAGCGGTTCGCACTTGAACGCTGCGAGTAGGTAAAAAGGATTTCGGTTGGTGTTTCAACTTTATTTTTCCGGTCTTTGTTAGTAATCCACGCAGTTCCTGGCAGCAAGCGCTAGAAATCGCGGACTCGCAGCGAATTCGGCCGCTGGCGGGTACGCAGCGTACTCGCAATGGGCAGTGGGCACTCTTTAGCTCCCGCAGCGGTTCGACGGGCCCTCTGCGTACACGCGAGCGGTTCACCAGTTTAGTCTTGCAACTTTTCATTCTCCCATTCAGTGCGTTCCGTACTCACAAGCAGCTGGATACCATAACCCACCACATGGTTCAATACATTGGAACTGTTCGAGAAGCTCTTTCCATTTTTACAGTGGCTAGAAAAAGAAAGTCAACGAGCTTGAAGAACAGAGAAGAGAGCATAGAAATACGGTCATATACCGGTTTGATGTCTCTCGAACAACCACAGGACCTCTGAATTGACACCCAATATTCGATTCTCTAGAACAGATTGAAGCTGTAACAATGTTTATTCAATTGTGGATGAAACTGTGAAATGGGATAGTGGAAATGGAATGAGCCGAACGGGAGAAGTTGTCTGTTTAGAGCGACAAGAGAGACAAGGCGCTGATTTTCAAATAAGGATCAACCGAACAATAATTGAGGATAGTCAACAATAACCACAAAGATAACTGATGATCACAATTAAACGACATTGAATGTGAATGTTCGAGATATCAAAGATAACAACAAAATACCTTATTATCTGGGGATGCTGTCAATTATAGTGGCTAACTCCTCTTCGGAGATGCTTATTGGATTCAAGTATTTGATGTCTGATAGCAGCTGATGAAGGTTTCCGTGTCTGGATGGATTGTTCCTGCATAGAGTGTAGAATGCGTCGTACTGCTCGTCGAGTTGCTCTTGGAACGGGTACTCGCATGGTTCCTTTTCTGAAATCAGGCGATTATTGAAGTGTACTAAACAGAAAAATCTTTGAATTTGAGTTGAAATTATGCAATGTGATTTTTTTTTGAATTTTATAATATTTTTTAAAAATAAATGATGACTCACCTTCAACAATCAATAACTCCAATGTTACCAGTAATCGATGGGAATTTAATAAAATCAGGGGAAGAGTCCATGTCAGGGCTCTAGAATGGATGGATTCCTGCGAGGGATAGTCAACCCATGTCAGGGGACTCCGAGGGGCGAAGGGGGAAAGGACTAACCGTTCCCGAGGGAGACACAGCGAACGAATGACCGTCCCCCTCGCTCTGTTCACTTCTCCTACACGTTCTGCACACCAATGGGCGGGGACACCTGGGGACAGTGTGTAGAAGGGGGTGACATGATGGCACAGCTGCTGTAAGAGATGTGTGGAGAAGAGTTGATCCGTGAGAAACGACTGAGAAACCGTAGAAAATGCTCGGTAGAAGTGGGGAAGGAAACTGCAACAATGTTTATTCAACTGGAGATGGAACTGTGAAATGGGAAAATGGGAATTTTCAAATAAGGATCAACCGAACAATAATTGAGGATAGTCAACAATAACCACAAAGATAACTGATGATCACAATTAAACGACATTGAATGTGAATATTCGAGATATCAAATATAACAACTAAATACCTTATTCTCTGGGGATCCTGTTAATTACACTGCCTAACTCCTCGTCTTAGATGTCTATTGGATTCAAGTATTCGATTTTTGATAACAGCCTAAGGAGGATTGCGAATCTGGCTGGGTTCCCGCAAAAGATGCTGAATGCTTCGTACTGCTTCTCGAGTTGCTCTTCGAACGTGAACTCGTATGGTTCTCTCGCTGAAATGACGCGATTTCTGTGTATTTGGTTAGATTGGTACAGGTGTACTGTCCCTTGTGGCTTCACTTCAAAAGCTGGGAAGTCGAGAAGAACTCAAAATTCTTCGACGATGGAAAGTGGAATTCGGAAACACTCGCAGAATGAGAACCATCTACCTAACTTTGCCAAATCCTAATCCCTATTTTGAATTTTTGTGGTAGAGCTAGACGACGGGCATTTTTAGCTTAAACTTGTTTGGAAAGAGATGGACGGTTCATTATGCTAATTCTAAGTCTAGGAACCTCGGAAAAATGAGATATGGTATGTTTGGATACGTAATAGTATCGTTTCCGGAAATCCGGATAACCGAAAGTAAAAGCCAAGTCCTTGAACCCCTCTGTTCCCCCTCCCGTTCTCAACTCACGTTTCAAGAAGAGGGCGATCTTCTTCAAATGTTCGTATTCTTGTTTCGTAACCTTGCATTCCTGAAAATCGGATTCGAACGGTTTGTGGAACTCATGCGCTTCTGGCTTCTCAAAATTGGCCAGAACCAGGAGCATCGGCCATTGTGTGTCGAATATTTGGCGCTAGAATCGAAATGAAATGACTTTGACCACAGAGGAACTGATGTTTCCTACCATTTGCGGTTCGGTGAGCCCTGCCTGACGCAGAATTGGTTTCGCCCAGAGGACAATTGCACTGAGGAGGTCTGATACGGAGGGCGAATTCGGCTTCGGAGTGTTGCTCACTGAAAGTTACATATTGTATATGAGAATGACTATAAAACTCTCACCATTGGTGTCAACGGGAGGGAGGCCCACTGCGAGGCACCTCATATATTTGCAACCATTGCAATAACCGACATGGCATTGATAATCCCCCATTGAACACGACCAAATCGTTTTATTTTCGATGGTTCTCTGGTGGAACAAGATGCACGCTCTGCAGACATGGCGTCCTGAAACGAGAGATCATCTGGTAATTGGAACGCTTGCTGTGATTATTACCATGATATTTGGTGAGAACTCTGCAACGGTCTCCACACACTGCACAGATTGGGGAAAATGCTGATGTTTCTGAATACGAAAATGGGGGTAGAGGGAGAAAAGAGCCAGTGGATTGGCGTTCCTGCGGAGAACCGAACGGACTGAGGAGACCAATGGCTTCAGATGCCAATACTGTTCGTGGCGGGAGAGGTTGTAGAACATCGGCAGTTTGAGCTTCCCCTGGCAGTCGATTGCCACCTTGAGCTGTCTGTAATTGTTCCACGAATTGCCGTAGTGTAGCTTCTTGTAAAAATGAGGGAAGAATCAAATCAGGTGATTGAGGTTTGTGCACAGTGCCGGAGGATTGCGATCCCGTGGAACGCGGCGAAGACGTCGATGGCGTACCTGAAGAACTACCTGAAAGTTTCGTGTCTTCTGAGAATCACTGTCAAGTTCTTGATGATCACCTTTCGGCGTTCTCGCTTTCATGCCGACTTCTAAGCAGCTCCTGTATCCGCATCTTTGACAAGGGTAGCCCTTCCCTACTGAAAAAAGAAATCATCTCGTAATTGAAACGTTTGTTAGAAATACTTTCGCTCTTTGCCTTACGAGTTCCACACAGTGGACAGTCAGGATTATCTCGTGGAGATGGGCTCGAAGTTAGCGGTGATAGTGACGGAGAAGCCAGTGGAATATCGACTGTCAGAGTCCCCAGTCGGTCATCAGAAGGTCTCCTGATGACAATTTGTGGAATCGGTTGTGAGGATGAAGGTGTTTGCAGTGGCTGAGGAGTGGGAAGACGCGTACTTGCTCTCTGCGATCGTCGAGTAAGACCCACATCCCACCATCTATCTGAAGATTGAGCTTTTTTTTATGTCATTTAAAGGTGGTGGCTCGTAAATCACAGTTATTAAAAGACGCCTTGTGATCATTATATATCGAGACTGAGAAGAGATATCAAAAAGTTGTCATCAGCAAACTTGTAGTCCTAGTGATGATCTACAAGTTTGCTGTTGACAACTTTTTGATATCTCTTATCAATCTCCAGATATCAATTGATGGACGAGCTGATTTAGGTGCGTTTTTGATTCATTTTTGGAATGAGCGGAAGGCTTTGGTAGGATCGCTTTATTGGAGAAAACGCCTATGTAATCACCTAAGTTCTTTCTGTTTATAGGTAATTAAACCAAATCCCTGATGATGACTATAAACAGTCGAAACGTCGGAAATACTGTATCAAAACCCCGGTGCCACTCCAATAAAGCGATCCTACCAAAGCCTTCCGCTCATTCCAAAAATGAATCTCGAGATATAATGATTCTCCCGGGCAGCGTTTAGGGTGTCGCTCTACTCCTCATAACAGGGTGGCCCAAAAGTATTGTCGCGGTCTTCATGCTACGCATTTCCAAAAATCTGGAGTTTCTTAACGACGCCCTTGTGAAGGCGTGGGGCCTCAAAGGTCTTCGTGTTTGCTCAGCCACCGAAGAAGGTCGCGACAATACTTTTGGGCCACCCTGTAACTAATTTTTGAACATTTGTTTCAGGGAACTTGAAATCAGGAACTTCAGTCGCGTGTATCATTGTAAAATCAAACTGACAGGACTAGGGGATTCTTGGCCTTCGGCCCGAATCCCCTAGCCCTGCGGGGCTCAGGGAGCTAACGCTATCCCCGCAGCTAACGCTGCGGCAGTAGCTGCCTCGGTTCGCTCGGAGTGCGCCTCTGGGGAAGTTTGCCTCTGGGAAGATCGAGCGACGCAACTTTCCCAGAGGCACAAATAACAGGCAAAATACACAAAAAGAAGTCCAGAAGCCGTCAAGCTGAACCGATCGCTTAGAAAATTGACGTGCATCATGCGGTCACCCTTTCTAACCCATGTGCCAAAAATGGGCGAAATCGGTTCAGTGGGAGTTGAGATAATCGCTGTCACAAACATACATTTTTTTTGACATGCCACGCCCACAAAACGCGCACGCTCGTGCAATCGCGATATAATAGAGGAGGCAGATTTGGATTCAAGTGTTGAACATATGTATGAGAATTAATCTCAAACTCTCACCATCTACGTCCCTGGGACGTAGACCAGCGGCTAGACACCTCTGATATTTGCAATAGTAGCAAATATGAGGGAGCCGATGAGGTCCACTTTTGCATACGAATTCCCTCCCAGTATCGTTTGTTTCCTTGTGGAAATTGATGCACTTTTCGCAGACATTGCCTCCTGAAACGTGAGATTATCTGGTGATTGGGACGATTACTGTGCTCACCGGGAAACCTCGTGAGCTTCCTGCGTGAGCTCCCTATCGCCCCACACACTACACAGGTTGGGGGTTCTACTGTTCCTGATGTCGATGGGGGTGGAGGTAGAATACGATGTGGTTGCAGAGAAGTAGCAATTACTCGAGATGCCAGTGCGTATGACGAGGGAGAAGGCGGTCGAATAATAAAAGTTTGTGTTACCACTTGATTCCCATCCGAGTCCCTCGTTAGCCTTTCAACTCTTTGCCATGGTGTGACGACATGCCATGGAGTGCTCTGTGAGGATGAAGGAGCATTTGTTACAGTTGGGTTCACTGGCGGGGGAATGGAATTCTGAGAGCTAGATGAAGTCGTTGCAGTGTTCTGTGGTATTAAGTCCAGCAATGATAGATTTCTAGGCGGTGGAGAAGTGAGATTCGCATCTTGAAGACCTCGTTGATTCTGCGGCAGAGGAGCAGTCTCAGAGGATCGAAGACTCCCTCGAGGTCTCTGTGGTGGTGGCGGAGCATCCGGATCGTTGAGTTGCGGCCGGTTGGAGACACTTCCTTCCGGATTCCGCTGGTTTAGCAAAGACGCTTCGAAGTGAGATGTCGGTGGGTCTCCTGAAACATGCCGTTTTGAAGTTGCCACGTCATTACCGCTTCTGCGGAAACTGAAAACCACAGTATTCTGTTATCTCTGTGGTTCGAGCTAGTTTAAGATCGATTAAAAATCGATTAAAAAATCGGCAACATCACTTTGATAGATGAAGAAGAAATGGCCGAAGAACACTCACCCTCTGCCTTGCGCTTGCGGTTCATGCCTCTCCAGGGCATTTTCGAAACAATTCGTTCCTCTTAGACGGCCTGAAACGATTGAAAATTCGAAAAATATGAACGAAACATATCGCAATCGGTTCGAAGGAAAGTGCTGCGAATGGGTAAAGCAGGGCAGAGAAGGAGAGAACGACGATCTATACACGTAGAACGATAACCAATCGACGACGGTCCGTTCAACTGGGGTTACCGTCTGGGAAGATGATCGAGAGGGTCGGCACGGAACGTCAACACACAAGAGAGCTGGAGAGGGGAAAGAGAATCAGAGAAGAGGAGGGAAAGAGAGGGAAAAGTGACCAGATGGCGACAGTCAAAAAGATCACAAAGGCGACTCAAAACCAAAGCTTTGCAGGTCTACGTATGGTGTCTTGCAATTTTTTATTTTCCCATTCAGTTCATTCCGTACTCATAAGCACCTGGAAACCGAAACCTATAGCATGGTACATTTAATTCGGAGCTGAACTCGAGAAGCTCTTTATCTAAATGGACACCCAACACCAGGTTATCTGGAACAGATTGTATCTATACAAAAAATGTTTATTCAAGTATAAAAAACATACAAACTGTAGATGAAACTGTGAAATGGGATAGTGGAAATGACATCGAGAATGAGCCGAACGGGAGAAGTTGTCTGTTTAGAGCGACAAGAGAGACAAGGCGCTGATTTTCAAATAAGGATCAACCGAACAATAATTGAGGATAGTCAACAATAACCACAAAGATAACTGATGATCACAATTAAACGACATTGAATGTGAATATTCGAGATATCAAAGATAACAACAAAATACCTGATTATCTGAGGGTGCTGTCAATGAGAGTGGCTAACTCCTCTTCGGAGATTGGAATGTCCGTAGTCGAGTCTTGGATGGTTGATAGCAGCGTAAGGAGGTTTCCGTGTCTGGATGGGTCGTTCCTGCATGAGGTCTAGAATGCGTCGTACTGCTCGTCGAGTTGCGATTGGAACGGGTTCTCGCATGGTTCCTTTGCTGAAATCACCCGATTACTAAACTGTACTAAACAGAGAAATCTTTAAATTTGAGTTGAAATTATGCGATGTGGTGTTTTTTTTGAATTTTATAATATTTTTTAAACTAAATGATGACTCACCTTCAACAATCAATAACTCCACTGTAGCCAGTAATCGATGGGAATTTAATAAAATCAGGGGAAGAGTCCATGTCAGGGCTCTAGAATGGATGGATTCCTGCGAGGGATAGTCAACCCATGTCAGGGGACTCCGAGGGGCGAAGGGTGGATGGACTCACCGTTCGCGAGGGAGACACAGCGAACGAATGACCGTCCCCCTCGCTCTGTTCACTTCTCCTACACGTTCTGCACACCAATGGGCGGGGACACCTGGGGACAGTGTGTAGAAGGGGGTGACATGATGGTACAGCTGCTGTAAGAGATGTGTGGAGAAGAGTTGATCCGTGAGACTGAGAAACCCTAGAAACTGCTCGGTAGAAGTGGGGAACAAGAGTGGGGAATAGACGGGAAAGGTTGTTGAACATCAATAGAAGGGTGCCTAAAGCGAACGTGTACGCCTGTGACGAAACGGCAGTTTTCCTCGACTTTTCAAGCAGCACAACTGTTGATGAGAAGATATCTCGACAGATTGGCAGTAATTGACCGTTTGGGGCGGTGATTAGACCATTCGACGCGGAGTTTCACTGCGTACACGATCGTTATGATAGATACTGCCGCAGATGAAATGTTGGGATTCTTACTCCTATTTCCCCAGAAATGAAGACATCCACTTCACGTTTTGGTGCTTAGAAATGAGCACGCGGAGGGTCCTTTTCACGTCATTCATCATGCTATTTTTTGCCCAGGCAACCTCATTTCCAACTCTCACAGGAGCGCGCCCGGGGCTCTCACAGGATCATTTCACTCACAACTGATCTGTTTCTTACCATTCTTAGACCAATCAGCGCAGAATTTAGCGGATATTACGATTATTATACCACGAGGGCCGCGAAACGGCCCGAGCGAAGCGAGCCCGCGGGGGAATCGGACCGAGGACCAATAATCCTCTAATAGAGACTTTACAGTAGTTTGGTCTTGCCGAAAATAACTGCAGTATTAAATTATTTAAAATTTAACAACAAAAAACACTTAACAAAAGTTGTCTCCAGATTTACAAATTGCAGAACTTTGGAGATATTCCATTTTCAGACTGGTTCACTGTCTCTGGAACAACCATAGAATCTCTAAATTGACACTTTTGTTATCTGAAAAAGGATTGGAACTCTAACAATGTTTATTCAATTGTGGATGAAACTGTGAAATGGGAAAATGGAAATTTTTGAAATAAGGATAAGGAAATACCGAACAATACTTGAGGATAATTGAGGATAGTCAACAATAACCACAAAGATAACTGATGATAGGTGATCACATTGAAACAGACATTGAATGCGAATATTCGAGATATCAAAAATAACAACAAAATACCTTATTTTCTGAGAATGGTTTTAATTATAGTGACTACATCCTTTTCGGAGATTGGAATGTTTGGAGTCGAGTATTGGATGGTTGATAGCAGCTGAAGGAGGTTTCCGTGCTTGGGTGGGTTGTCACTGCATAAGATGTAGAATGCTTTGTACTGCTCGTCGAGTTGCGATTGGAACGGGTTCTCGCATGGTTCTTCCGCTGAAATCACAATATTGTATGTTTGAATACGTAATAGTGTTGTTTAGAAATAGAAGCGGATTGTGAGTGTCGTTTCCGGAAATCCGGATAACCGAAAGTAAAAGCCAAGTCCTTGAACCCCTCTGTTCCTCCCTTCCGTTCTCAACTCACGTCTCATGAAGATGGCGATCTTCTTCAAATGTTCGAATTCTCCCGGCGTAACCTGCCATTTTTGAAACTTGGGTTTCAACTTGGCGTAGAACTCATTCACTTCGCTTGCGTACTCTTCTTCCTCAAAACAGGTAAGAGTCAGGAGCATCCGCCATTGGGTGCGTAATATTTGATTCTGGAATCGAAATGAAATGACTTTGACCACAGAGAAACTCATGTTTCCTACCTTTTGCGGTTCGGGGATTTGTTTGCCGGACAGAATTCCGTTCCCCCAGCGGACAATTTTACGGAGGATGGGGTCGAAGTCGAACTGAGGAGAACCAGACCGACTGGGCACAGCACTCGGTTCAGATGGCGCTATTAGTCGAGAAGGTTGTGGAACAGCGGCAGTTTGAGCTTCCCTTGGGGATTGATTGCCACCTTCAGAAATCTGCACTTGTTCCCCGAGTTGGTGTAGTGTAGTTTCTTGTGAAATTGGGAAAGGAGTTAAGGCAGTTGGTTGAGGTCCGTGCACAGAAGCGGAGGCTTGCGGTCGCGTTGAAGGTGGCGAAGGTGGCGTCGGATAACCTGAAAGTTTGTTATGATGAGAACTATTGTCAAGTTCTTGATCGCCCACCATTTATAGGAGGCATGCGGGCATCTAGGCACTTCTTGTATCTGCAACTTTGGCAAGATGTTTGTCCCCTGAAGTTGGTACAATCATTATTTCCCTTACACAGAAGCGCCGTTTTATTTTTGTTTTTCGTTAAACCATGGTAGAAAAAGTAGCATGCTCGGCAGATGCTCAGTCCTGGAAAAAGAGATCACCTCGTAATTGACAGGTTTTTTATACACTACACACCATACGTTCTGCATAAACGGACGTAAAGAGAAGAGCCACACACTCTACAGATTTTAGGAACTCCTGAGGATGGGCTCGGATTTAGCGATGATGGTAGTGACTTAGAATGTCTCCCGGTGAAAATAGATCCAGCCGCTTGTGGGGATGAAGGTGTTTGCAGTGGCTGAGGAGTGAGAAAGGGTGTTCTTATACCCTGCGTGGACCGAGAAATGCCCTCTCCTTCTAATTGAAGGATACTTAGGAGATCCATCACATCTTGATTAACAGTCACTTGAAGTCTTTGCATACTGGAGGAGGATGATTGAGCAGTTTGTGGTAGAGTGAGTTCTTGTAACTTGTTCTGTAGCATATGCGCCACATCATTTAGAGTGAAATGCGGTGGAGAAGTGAGATTCGCATCTTGATGACCTCTTCTTCGATTCTGCGGCAGCGGAGTAGTCTCAGAGGGTGGAAGACTCGCTCGAGCTCTCTGTGGTAGTGGCGAAGCATCCGGATCATTGAATTGCGGCAGGTTGGAGACACTTCCTTCCGGATTCCGCTGGTTTAGCAAAGACGCTTCAGAGTGAGATGTCGGTGGGTTTCCTGAAACATGCCGTTTTGCCACGTCATTAACGGAAACTAAAGACCACAGTATCCTGTTATCTCTGTAGTTGAAGCTAGTCTAGTGCAAATTGGTTGCCACGGAAGGAGAAACAAGTAGCTGTTACTGTTTCAGGGAAACATTCTACGAGCTGCGTTTTGCCTTTTTTTTCGGGAAAAGAAGACGTTTTTGATGGGTCGTGTCGTCAGCATTCTATTATATTAGTCGACCACTCCTCGGCCGTGCTATGTCTAATTACGCAATGAAAATCCACAAACCATTTTCACAGACGCTTTCGTGTGAGAATGTTGGATTTAGGTTGTTGAAAGAAAGTGACCATTTTCAGTAGATTTCGTACTTTTTCGAATGGCTCAAACCTCAAATCAGTAGCTGCTTTTGTGCACATCGAAATCACTAGTGTCATGCGTTAAGATCGATAAAAAATCGATAAAGATCGGCAACATCGCTCTGGTAGATCAATAAGAAATGGCCCAAGAACACTCACTCGGCGTCTTGCGCTTGCGTCTCCCGGCCATCTTCGAAACGATTCGCTCCTCTTAGAAGGCCTGAAACGATTAAATATTCTAAAAATATGAACGAAACATTCCGCAATCGGTTCGAAGGAAAGTGCTGGGTAAAATAGGGCAGAGAGGAGGAGAGAACGACGATCTATACACGTGGAACGATAACCAGTCGACGACGGTCCGTTCAACTGGGGTTACCGTATGGGAAGATGATCGAGAGGGTCGGCACGGAACGTCAACACACAAGAGAGCTGGAGAGGGGGAAGAGAATCAGAGAAGAGGAGGGAAAAGTGACCAGATGGTGACAGTGAAAAAGATCACAAAGGCGACTCAAAACCAAAGCTTTGCAGGTCTACGTATGGTGTCTTGCAATTTTTTATTTTCCCATTCAGTTCATTCCGCACTCATAAGCACCTGGAAACCGAAACCCACAACATGGTACACTTCATTGGAACTGTGCTAAATTTGGGGAGAAACCGTGAAAACTCAAGAAGCTCTTTATCTAAATGGACAAGAGAATAGCAATTCAGACCGGTTTGCTGTCTCTCGAACAACCATATGTCATCTAAATTGACACCAAATACTGGGTTATATGGAACAGATTGAAGCTGTGACAATGTTTATTCAATTGTGGATGAAACTGTGAAATGGGATAGTGGAAATGACATCGAGAACGAGCCGAACGGGAGAAGTTGTCTGTTTAGAGCGACAAGAGAGACAAGGCGCTGATTTTCAAATAAGGATCAACCGAACAATAATTGAGGATAGTCAACAATAACCACAAAGATAACTGATGATCACAATTAAACGACATTGAATGTGAATATTCGAGATATCAAAGATAACAACAAAATACCTCATTGTATGAAGGTGTTGTCAATGAGAGTGGCTAACTCCTCTTCGGAGATTGGAATGTCCGTAGTCGAGTATTGGATGGTTGATAGCAGCTCAAGAAGGTTTCCGTGTCTGGATGGATTGTTCCTGCATAAGGTGTAGAATGCGTCGTACTGCTCGTCGAATTGCGATTGGAACGGGTTCTCGCATGGTTCCTTTGCTGAAATCACCCGATTACTAAACTGTACTAAACAGAGAAATCTTTAAATTTGAGTTGAAATTATGCAATGTGGTTTTTTTTTTGAATTTTATAATATTTTTTAAACTAAATGATGACTCACCTTCAACAATCAATAACTCCAATGTTACCAGTAATCGATGGGAATTTAATAAAATCAGGGGAAGAGTCCATGTCAGGGCTCTAGAATGGATGGATTCCTGCGAGGGACAGTCAACCCATGTCAGGGGACTCCGAGGGGCGAAGGGGGGATGGACTCACCGTTCCCGAGGGAGACACAGCGAACGAATGACCGTCCCCCTCGCTCTGTTCACTTCTCCTACACGTTCTGCACTCCAATGGGCGGGGACACCTGGGACAGTGTGTAGAAGGGGGTGACATGATGGTACAGCTGCTGTAAGAGATGTGTGGAGAAGAGTTGATCCGTGAGAAACGACTGAGAAACCCTAGAAACTGCTCGGCAGAAGTGGGGAAGAAGAGTGAGGAGAAGAGGAGGGATGTCGAACATCGAAAAGGCAAATTACATAGTTTGGTTTTGACGGAAAATAACGGCAGTCATAATAAAAAAAAATAAAAAAAAAATTATTTAAAGTTTAACAACAAAAAAACTTTTACAAAATTACGAAATTGCGGAATTCTGGAGACATTTTCAGACTGGTTCACTGTCTCTGGAACAACCATAGAATCTCTAAATTGACACTTTTGTTATCTGAAAAAGGATTGAAACTGTAACAATGTTTATTCAATTGTGGATGAAACTGTGAAATGGAATAGCGGAAATTTTCAAATAAGGATCAACCGAACAATAATTGAGGATAGTCAACAATAACCACAAAGATAACTGATGATCACAATTAAACGACATTGAATGTGAATGTTCGAGATATCAAAGATAACAACTAAATACCTTATTATCTGAGAATGCTCTCAATTATAGTGGCTAACTCCTCTTCGGAGATGCCTAAAACCTCTCTACCACCCTCCCGTTCTCAATTCACGTCTCAATAAGAGGGCGATCTTCTTCAATAGATCGAATTCTTCCGCCGAAACCTGCCATTCCTGAAAATCTGATTCGAACGGTTTCTGGAACTCAGGCGCTGCGTCTTTCTTCTGAAGAGCGTCCAGAACCAGGAGCATCGACCATTGGGTTCGGAGTGTTGCTCACTGAAAGTTACATGTTGTATATGAGAATGACTATAAAGCTCTCACCATTGGTGTCAACGGGAGGGAGGCCCACTGCGAGGCACCTCATATATTTGCAACCATTGCAAATACCGACATGGCATTGATAATTTCCCATTAAACACAGCCAAATGGTTTTGTTTTCGATGGTTCTCTGGTGGAACAAGATGCACGCTCCGCAGACATGGCGTCCTGAAACGAGAGATCATCTGGTAATTGGAACGCTTACTGTGATTATTACCATGATATTTGGTGAGAACTCTGCAGCGGTTTCTACACACTTCACAGATTGGGGAAAATGCTGATGTTTCTGAATGCAAAAATGGGGGTAGAGGGAGAAAAGAGCCAGTGGATTGGCGTTCCTGCGGAGAACCGAACGGACTGAGGAGACCAATGGCTTCAGATGCCAATACTGTTCGAGGCGGAAGAGGTTGTAGAACAGCGGCAGTTTGAGCTTCCCCTGGCAGTCGACTGCCACCTTGAGCTGTCTGTAATTGTTCCAAGATTTGCTGTAGGGCAGCTGATGAAATTGAGGGACGAATGAAATCAGGTGCTTGAGGCTCGTGCACAGTGCCGGAGGATTGCGGTCCCGTGGAACGCGGCGAAGACGTCGCTGGCGTACCTGTAGAACTACCTGAAAGTTTCGTGTCTTCTGAGAATCACTGTCAAGTTCGTGATGATCACCTCTCGGTGTTCTCGCTTTCATGCCGACTTCTAAGCACCTCCGGTATCTGCATCTTTGACAAGGGTAGGGTCCCGAGGCAACTTTACACCGATCATCTCCGAAACATCGCAGCGGCGTTGTTATTTTCTTTGTTTTCCAGAAGAAACTGTAGCACGCTTGGCAGGCCTTCCCTGCTGAAAAAAGAAATCATCTCGTAATTGAAACGTTTGTTACAAATACTTCTGCTCTCTGCCTTACGAATTCCACACACTTGACAGTCAGGATTATCTCGTGGAGATGGGATCAAAGTTCGCGGTGATAGTGACGGAGAAGCCAGTGGAATATCGACTGTCAGAGTCCCCAGTCGTTCATCAGAAGGTCTCCTGATGACAATTTGTGGAATCGGTTGTGAGGATGAAGGTGTTTGCAGTGGCTGAGGAGAGGGAAGACGCGTACTTGCTCTCTGCGATCGTTGAGAAAGACCCACATCCCACGATCTATCTGAAGATTGAGCTTCCTTATGTCATTTAAAGGTTGGGGCTTGCGAATCACAGTCATTAAAAGACGCCTTGTGATCATTTTATCTCGAGACTGAGAAGAGATATAATAATTCTCCCGGGCAGCGTTTAGGGTGCCGCTCTACTCCTCATATTTTTGATGTCAGGTTGGCCCAAAAGTATTTTCGCGGTCTTCATGCTACGTATTTCCAAAAATCTGGAGTTTCTGAACGACGCTTTTGTGAAGGCGTGTGGCGCCGTCAACGTCGGATACCTGCGAGCAACGCACTCCTCAAAGGTCTTCGTGTTTGCTCAGTCACCAAAGAAGGTCGCGACAATACTTTTGGGCCACCCTGTAACTAATTTTTGAACTTTTGTTTCTGGGAACTTGAAATCAAGAACTTCAGTCGCGTGTATCATTCTAAAAACAAACTGACAGGATTTGGATTCAAGTGTTGAACATATGTATGAGAATGACTATAAAACACTCACCATTAAGGTCCCTGGGAGGTAGACCGGCGGCTAGGCACCTCTGATATCTGCAATAAGAGCACCTCTCATGGAGCCGATGAGGTCCACTTATGCATACGAATTCCCTTCCAGTATTGTTTGCGTTCGTGTGGAAATCGATGCAATCGTCGCAGACATTACCTCCTGAAACGTGAGATTATCTGGTGATTGGGACGATTACTGTGCTCACCAGGAAACCTCGTGAGCTTCTTGCGTGAGCTTCCCATCTCTCCACACACTACACAGGTTGTGGGTTCTGCTGTTCCTGGTGTCGATGAGGGTGGAGGTAGAATAGGATGTGGTTGCAGAGAAGTAGCAATTGCTCGAGATGCCAGTGATGATGATGAGCAAGAACGTTGTGGAGTAATAAAAGTTTGTGTTACCACTGGGGGCTGATTCCCATCCAAGCCCCTCGTTAGCCTTTCAACTCTTCGCCATGGTGTGTCCACATAATATGGAGTGCTTTGTGAGGACGAAGGAGAATTTGTTACAGTTGGGTTCAGTGGCTGGGGAATGGAATTCTGAGAGCTAGATGAAGTCGTTGCAGTGTTCTGTGGTATTCTGTCCAGCAATGATAGATTTCTAGGCGGTGGAGCAGTGAGATTCGCATCTTGAAGACCTCTTTGATTCTGCGGCAGCGGAGCAGTCTCAGAGGATCGAAGACTCCCTCGAGGTCTCTGTGGTGGTGGCGGACCATTCGGATCGTTGAGTTGCGACGGGTTGGAGACACTTCCTTCCGGATTCCGCTGGTTTAGCAAAGACGCTTCGAAGTGAGATGTCGGTGGGTCTCCTGAAACATGCCGTTTTGAAGTTGCCACGTCATTACCGCTTCTGCGGAAACTGAAAACCACAGTATTCTGTTATCTCTGTAGTTGAAGCTAGTCTAGTGCAAATTGGTTGCCGTGGAAGGAGCAACAGGTAACTGTTACTGTTTCAGTGAAACATTCTACGAGCGGCGTTTTGCCTTTTTTTTCGGGAAAAGGAGACGTTTTTGATGGGTTTTGATGGGTTTGGCCGTGCCTCTCTTTGTCTAATTACGCAATGAAAATCCACAAACCATACCAACAGACGCTTTCGTGTGAGAAAGAACGTTGGATTTCAGTCGATTTTGTACTTTTTCGAACGGCTCAAACCTCAAATCGGTAGCTGCTTTTGCGCACATCGAAATCACTAGTGTCATGCGTTGAGATCGAAAAAAAATCGGCAACATCACTCTGGTAGATGAAGAAGAAATGGCCCAAGAACACTCACCCGCTGCCTTGCTCTTGCGGTTTATGCCTCTCCCGGCCATTTTCGAAACAATTTGCTTCTTTTAGACGGCCTGAAACGATAAGTAATAATGAAAATGAACGAAACATTCCGCATTCGGTTCGAAGGAAAGTGCGAGTGCGGCAAATGGGTAAAATAGGGCAGAGAGGAAAAGAACGACGATCTATACACGTAGAACGATAACCAATCGACGACGGTCCGTTCAACTGGGGTTACCGTATGGGAAGATGATCGAGAGGGTCGGTACGGAACGTCAACACACAAGAGAGCTGGAGAGAGGGAAGAGAATTAGAGAAGAGGAGGGAAAGAGAGGGAAAAGTGACCAGATGGCGACAGTCAAAAAGATCACAAAGGCGCTCAAAACCAGAGCTTTGCAGGTCTACGTATGGTGTCTTGCAATTTTTAATTTTCCCATTCAGTTCATTCCGTACTCACAAGTAGCTGGAAACCGAAACCTATAGCATGGTTCATTTCATTGGAACTGTGCTATGTTCGGGGAGAAACCGTGAAGACTCGAGCAGCTCGTTCCGTTTTTCCACATGGAAATACAGTGCCTAGATAGAGAAAGTCAATGAGCTCGAACCTGATTAGCAGAGAAGAGAGCATTGAAATACGGTCATATTAGTTCCAAAAGAATAGCAATTCAGACCGGTTTGCTGTCTCTGGAACAACCATAGGATCTTTAAATTGACACTTTTGTTAACTGAAAAAGGATTGAAACTGTAACAATGTTTATTGAACTGGAGATGAAACTGTGAAATGGGAAAATGGAAATTTTCAAATAAGGATCAACCGAACAATAATTGAGGATACTCAACAATAACCACAAATATAACTGATGATCACAATTAAACGACATTGAATGTGAATATTCGAGATATCAAAGATAACAACAAAATACCTGATTATCTGAGAATGGTGTCAATTATAGCGGCTAACTCCTCTTCGGAGATTGGAATGTCTGTAGTCGAGTCTCGGATGGTTGATAGCAGCTTAAGAAGGTTTCGGAACCTGGCTTGGTTCCCGCATAAGGTTCTGAGTGCGTCGTACTGATCGTTGCGTTGCTTTTGGAATCGGTATTCGAATGATACTATCGCTGAAATCACTCGAATACTGTGTATTTGGTAAGATAGGAACAGGTGTACTGTCCCTTGTGGCTTCACTGCAAAAGTTGGGAAGACGAGAAGAACTCAAACTTCTTCGACGATGGAAAGTGGAAAAAGTACTCTCAGAATGAGTACATTTATACCCATCTAACTAACTTTGCCGAATTCCAAGGGCATGCCCTTGGATAGAGACTTTACGGTAAATTTGCCGAATTCCATAATTTGAACTTTTGTGGTAGAGCCAGACGACGGGCATTTCAGCTTGGACTTGTTAGGAAGGAGATTGATGGTTCATTATGCTAATTCTAAGTCGAGGAACATCGGAAAAAGGAGATATGGTATATTTGGATACGTGATAGTATTGTTTAGAAACAGAAGCGGATTGTGAGTATCGTTTCCGGAAATCCGGATAACCTAAAGTAAAAGCCAAGTCCTTGAACCCCTCTGTTCCTCCCTCCCGTTCTCAACTCACGTCTCATGAAGAGGGCGATCTTCTTCAAATGTTCGAATTCTCTCGGCAAAACCTGCCATTTCTGAAACTGGGGTTTCAACTCGGTGTAGAACGCATCCACTGCGTTTGCGTGGTTCGTATTCTCAAAACAGGTGAGAGCCAGGAGCATAGGCCACTGGGTGCGGAATATTTGACGCTGGAATCGAAATGAAATGACTTTGACCACAGAGAACTGATGTTTCCTACCATTTGCGGCTCGTTGAGTCGTGCCTCGTCCAGAATTTTTTTCGCCCAGACGAAAATTACACTGAGGAGGGGGTTGAAGCTGATCGGAGGAACACCGGACCGACTGGGCATAGCACTCGGTTGAGATGGCGCTATGGGTCGAGAAGGTTGTGGAACAGCGGCAATTGGAGCTTCCCTTGGAACTCGATTTCCACCTTGAGACCTCTGCACTCGTTCCCGGAGTCGCTGTCGTGTAGTTGGTGCAATTGGGGCATGAATGAAATCAGGTGCTTGAGGTTCGGGCACAGGTGGCGTCGGAATACCTGAAAGTTTCTTATGAGAACTATTGTCAAGTTCTTGATCGCCCACGATCTACAGCATGCATGCCGACACTTTGGCACTTCTCGTATCGGCAACTTTTGCAAGGGATGTTTCCTCGGAAATCGGTACAGTTGTTATTTCCCTCACACCGAGGCAGCGTTTTCTTTTTCTGCAAATATTTAGGTAAACGTTTGTAGAAACCGTTGCACGCGTTGCAGATGATCACATCTAAAAAAAGAGATCATCTTGTAATTGAAACAGTTATTATGCACTACACACCATATAATTGCGAGCGGAAGGCGTATAAAGAAGAGCCACACACGGCACATTCTGGGGTATTTCGTTCGGGTCTGCCCGGAATTCGCAGTGGTCGTGGTGGTGACGGAGGACCCACTGGAATACCGACGGTTCGAATTGGCAGTCCGGCATCAGAGCGTTTTCTGGTGACAATATATGGATTGGCAGTCTCAGAGGATCGAAGACTCGCTCGAGGTCTCTGTGGTGGTGGCGGAGCATCCGGATCGTTGAGTTGCGGCGGGTTGGAGACACTTCCTTCCGGATTCCGCTGGTTTAGCAAAGACGCTTCGGAGTGAGATGTCGGTGGGTCTCCTGAAACATGCCGTTTTGCCACGTCATTAACGGAAACTGAAAACCATATGTTATCTCTGTGGTTGAAGCTAGTCTAGTTCAAATTGATTGCCACGGAAGGAAAGAGGAACAACTGTTCGAGTGAAAACTCATCAATTTCTCTCTAAGCGAAACGTCAGGGAACTCACAGACTAGTCAGTACCTTTTCGTACCGTCAAGTCTCTATTAGAAGGACGCCTCTAATAACAGGGCGTCTTGAAGAGGCTATTGAAAAATAGAAGGGAGCCTCTAAAGGGCTCTTTGAGCTGGACACTAAAACGAAATTGACTCTGATAGCGATGTTTCGATCGATATACCGTTTTGCTGTTTTTTCTTTGCGTTTTGAACTTTTTCTAATACCATATCGTTGGTCAAATGCTACTTTGTGGAAAGTTGAAATTCGAGAGAGGCTATTGAAAAGTAGAGGCCGTTTCGATGGCGTTCGATAGTACCTACAGACACTTTTGCCAAGTACCTTCTATGAGATCGATGAAAAATCGATAAAAATTGGCATCATCACTCTGGTAGATCAATAAGAAATGGCCTAAAAACACTAACCCTGCCTTGCCTTGCGCTTGTGTTTATTGTCTCTCCCGGCCATTTGCGAAACGATTTGCTTCTTTTAGACGGCCTGAAACGATAAATATTCAAAAAAAATGACAAAAAGCATTCCGCAATCGGAATCTGAGTACGGAAAATGGGTAAACCAGGACAGAGAGGGAGGGAGAGAACGCGCGCACAGGGCACTGGTGCCGTTCGTTCGAATGGGGTTACCGTCTGGAAAAAGATGATCGAGAGGGTTGACACGGTACGTAGTTGCCGCCTTTTCAAGAGAGCTAGAGAGCGGGAAGAGAGAGGGAAAAGTGACCAGATGGCGACAGTCAAAAAGATCACAAAGGCGCTCAAAACCAGAGCTTTGCAGGTCTACGTATGGTGTCTTGGAACTTTTCATTTTCCCATTCAGTTCATTCCGTACTCGCAAGCAGATGGAAACCGTAACCCACCACATGGTTCATTTCATTGGAACTGTGCTATGTTCGGGGAGAAACCGTGAAGACTCGAGAAGCTCTTATTATTTTTCCACATGGAAATACAAATGCTAGAAAAAGAAAGTTAATGAGCCGAACCTGATTAGCAAAGAGGAGAACATTGGAATACGGTCATATTAATAATTGAGGAAAATCAACAATAACCACAGAGATATGATAATTGATAATAAGTGACCAGGATTAAACGACATTGGATGTGAATATTCGAGAGATGAACCATTAAATGGACTAGAAAGGACGTAAGACTTGGCGAATTTCTCTCTCTACATCTGCGTCGGAGATGATTGGGATGTTCGGAGCTGAGTGTTTGATGTCTGATAGCCACAGAATGAGGTTTATGCTCCTCTCAATCGATTTCCCATTGAACTCGCATCGGGTGTAGAATGCGCGGATCTCGTTGTCAAATCGCTCTTGGAATCGGTATCCGAATGGTGTTTTCGCTGAAATCACGTGTTCTTTGTATGGCTCCACCACAAAAGTTGAGGATATGAGAAGAACTTCAAGTGGAAAATGGATAACTACCCAGGAATTCAACTCGCCATCATCGAAAAAGTTGAGGTTCCCCTTACATTTCGAACTTTCGGGCTATACGATGGGCAGTGTAAGGAACGTGCACGTAGAGCTCGGCAGCTCATTGTGCCAGTTCTAAGGAGTAATGGATAGTGTCTTGCTGTTATCGATTTTAAACAAGAGACAGTGATCTTCACATTGACACCTTCACTTATTCTCCCTCCTCTCGTTCCCAACTCACGTTTCATCACGAGGGCGATCGTCTTCAAATGTGCACATTCCTCCGCCGAAATCTGCCAGTTCCGAAACGCGTCCTTGAAATCTCCGTGGTACTCATGCGTTATTGGCCGCTCAAAAGAGGCCAGAACCAGAAGCATCCGCCACTGGTCGCATAATATTTCATGCTGGAATGAAAATGGTTTGAAGGCTAAAGGAGCCACTCTTTCCTACTCTTTGCAGATGGGTGAAGTCTGCGTCGAAGAGAATCTCTGTCGCGCAGAGGAAAACTTCACGGAGGAGCTGATGAGGTGTCAATGGCGCCCGACGTTCGGCCTCTGCAAGTTTCGTATTGTAAATGAGAATGGCTAGAAATCTCTCACCATTGGCGTCCATGGGAGGAAGACCAACTGCGAGGCACTTTCGATATTTGCAACTTTTGCAAAGAAGGACAGGGCATTGAAGACGTCCCGTTTGACATATGTACACCATCTTCTTTTCGTTGGTTCTCTTGTGGAACTTGAAACACTCTTCGCAGACATTGACTTCTGAAACGTGAGATTATCTGGTGATTGGAACTGTGATTATTACCATGAAGTCTCATGAACTCGCCGTTGTTACGGTCTCCACACACTGCACAGATTGAGGAAAATGCGGATGTTTCTGAATACAAAAATTGGGGTTGAGAGTGAGAAGAAGCGGTGGATTGGCGTTTCTGAGGAGACCCGAACGGATTGAGAAGACCCATGGCTTCAGGCCGTTGTGGAACAGCGGCAGTTCTCCTTGAGGGTCGAATGACAATAGGCGACGGACTATCTGAAAATTGCATGTCTTCAGAGAATGACTGTCAAGTTCTTGATGGCCCACCATCTATAGCACGCATGCCAATTGCTAGGCACCTCTGGTATCTGCAACTTTGGCAAGGGTTACTTCCCTTGACAATGGCACAGTTATTATTTCCCGTGCACGCCTTCACTTTTTTCTTTAGCATTATTCTATTGTGGAAATAGTAGCACGCATTGCAGACGATCACTCCTGGAAAAAGAGATCATCTCGTAATTGAAACGTTTGTTATGCACTGCACACCTAAACTTCGGAAGCGCTCGGCTTTAAGACTGTTACACACTTGACAGATTAGGGACTCTTCTGGGGATGAGCACGAAGTTTGCGGTGATAGTGACGGAGAAGCCAGTGGATTAGCGCCTGTCCGAGTTCCCAGTCGGTCATCAGAAGGACTCCTGGTGACAATTTGTGGAATCGGTTGTGAGGATGAAGGTGTTTGACGTGGCCGACGAGTTGGAAGAGGCGTACTTGTACCTTGCGTTGGCCGAGAACGACCCACTTCCCGCCATCTATCTGAAGATTGAGCTTCCTTGTGTCATTTAATGGTTTGAGGTCGAAAACTGTCAATGACTATGACATCCGACGCCTCCACGAGAAAGTTTTCACAATTGAACAGTCCTACAACCTCCAAAACAACCGGAAAGAACCGATCATCCGAGTCAGATCATGGTTTGGGCGTGTGTTCAACATATTATGAGTTCGCCGCGAGTGTGAACTCCACAGTCGCGGTGTCGGCGAAGGTCCCGCAACGAAAGAGCGAGGCAGCACTTAAATTTCAGAGACGCATACAATTTTAAAGTTTTTCGCGCCAAAAACGAGGTCCACACTCCTCGCGGCAAACTCATAATATGAGAATGACTATAAAACTCTCACTTGAATTGAAGTCCCTGGGAGGTAGACCGGCGGCTAGGCACCTCTGATATCTGCAATAAGAGCACCTCTCAGGGAGCCGATGAGGTCCACTTATGCATACGAATTCCCTTCCAGTATTGTTTGCGTTCGCGTGGAAATTGATGCAATCGTCGCAGATTCCGCCTCCTGAAATGTGAGATTATCTCTGGTGATTGGGACGATTACTGTGATCACCGGGAAACCTCGTGAGCTTCTTGCGTGAGCTTCCCATCTGCCCACACACTACACAGGTTGTGGGTTCTGCTGTTCCTGGTGTCGATGGGGGTGGAGGTAGAATAGGATGTGGTTGTTGAGAAGTGCCAATTGCTCGAGATGCCAGTGGTGATGATGAGGAAGAAGGTTGTGGAATAGCGACAGTTCGAGTTTCCACTGGGGGCTGATTCCCTCCCAAGCCACTCGGTCGCTGCTCAGCTCTTCGCGATGGTGTGAGCACTAACCGTCGAGTTCTTAGTGAGGATGAAGGAGCATTTGTTACAGTTCGGTTCAGTGGCTGGGGAATGGAATCCTGAGAGTTAGAAGAAATCGTTGCAGTGTTCTGTGGTATTCTGTCCAGCAATGATAGATTTCTAGGCGGTGGAGAAGTGAGATTCGCATCTTGAAGACCTCTTCGATTCTGCGACAGCGGAGCAGTCTCAGAGGATCGAAGACTCGCTCGAGGTCTCTGTGGTGGTGGCGGAGCATCCGGATTGTTGAGTTGCGGCGGGTTGGAGACACTTCCTTCCGGATTCCGCTGGTTTTGCAAAGACGCTTCGAAGTGAGATGTCGGTGGGTCTCCTGAAACATGCCATTTTGCATTAGGACAGTTACGGATCTGCCGTTCCTTAGGTGCTAAGTTGCCACGTCATTAACGTTTCTGCGGAAACAGAAAAAGAAAAGAAGATTTTTTTGAAGGGCTAATTTGCGGAAGAGGGCAGATATATCGAAGATCTTGAAAGATTTCTTATCAGATCTTTATCGTTTATGACGTGGCAACAGTGCACTGTGTGCATTTGAAATCCATGAACCATGCCTACAAACGCTTTCGCCAAGTATCTTTGTCCAGATAAAACTTGAAGCCATCATCAAAATGGAATTATCACTCGTTGTCTCATACGTGACCCACAGTTCCAAAAGACTCCACAAACGACTATCGAAACTCTAAACCCTTTGTTCGAGAAAAACAATACTTCGTTCGTTTTCGAACGGCTCAAACCTCAAACCATTAGCTGTTTTTGTGCGCATCAAAATTGCCAGTTTCGTGCGTTAATATAGCTAAAAAATCGATAAAAACCGGAAACATCACTCTGGTAGATCAAGAAGAAATGGCCGAAGAACACTCACCCTCTGCCTTGCGCTTGTGTTTGTTGTTTTTCCTGGCCATTTTTGAAACGATTCGTTCTTCTTAAAAGGCCTGAAACGATAAATATCCGGAAAAAAAAATGAGCGGAACATTCGGTAATCGGTTCAAAGGAAAGTGCTGCAAATGGGTAAAGCAGGGCAGAAAAAGAGGGAGAGAACGCGCGCACAGGGCACTGGTGCCGTCCGTTCGACGGGGGTTACGGGAAGATGATCGAGAGGGTCGGTACGGTACGTCAACACACAAGAGAGCTGGAGAGGGGGAAGAGAAACAGGGGAGAGGAGGGAAGAGAATTAGAGAAGAGGAGGGAAAGAGAGGGAAAAGTGACCAGATGGCGACAGTCAAAAAGATCACAAAGGCGCTCAAAACCAGAGCTTTGCAGGTCTACGTATGTATAAGTGTGCATATCAAGATCGCCGCGGTGTCTTGAAAATTTGCACTCGGGGGGCTGTTTTGCGTCAGAAAACGATTGGCAGGCATAGATTTCCACGAAAATGTCTGGTTCCTCTCGTAACTAATAGCGAAACAGAGCCTCTCTCGGAAAGAATCTCTTCATTGGAAAAAACTATTTCAGACAATATTCCATGCGGTAAATTAAGATCTGGGAGCATGCGACCACTACCGGAATTCTCAAACCTCTAATTGGCGATAAGGCCAAGTAGCTGACTTACAAGGGAACCTTTTAAGTCAAGGTTAACCTACTAAAGGTCTTCTTTCAACCTGTGAAGTCCGTTTTCTAAAGTTGTAACCTTGACTTAAAAGGTTCCCTCGTTAAGGAAACACCGTCTCAGAAGCGCCCGAATTGTTATCGTGTTTCGAACAAAATAGTATTCGCAAGCTGCTCAATGTCGCCTTGCCCATAAGGCCAGGGAAATTTTCTGATTTCCAGAGTTCATCTCGGTATGGAAATTCTCCTCGGTTTATTTTAAACACTGTTTATTTAAACGTGAAGAGAATAGAAACTGGGGATGAAACTGTGAAGTGGAATGGAAGAACGGGGGGGGGGGGGGGAATGGCGGTTTTAGAGAGAGAAGAGAGACAAGGCGCTGATTTTCAAGCCAAACCATTGAATAAGAATTAAAAAGAATCAACAAAAACAATAAAGAAAGCAATAAAAGGAACTCAATAAAGCAACAAAATAGCCTATTATCCGAAGATGTCGTCAATGATAGTGGCTAAATCCTCTACGGAGATGTATATTTGAATGTTCGGAGCTGAGTGTTTGATGTCTGATAGCCACAAAAGGAGGTTTCCGCTCCTGGTACTCGGACTCTTGTTCAACTCGCATAAGGTGTTGAGTGCGAGGATCTGGTCGTCGAGTTGCCTTTGGAACGTGTGCTCGCATGGTTCTTTCGCTGAAATCACTCGACTACTGTGTATTTGGTCTGATTGGTACAGGTGTACTGTCCCTTGTGGCTTCACTTCAAAAGTTGGGAAGACGTGAAGAACTCAAACTTCTTCGACGATGGAAAGTGGAAATTTGGAAAGTACTGGCAGAATGAGAACAAATTCTAACACATATTTTGAAGTTTTGGGGTAGAGCTAGAGAGCGGGCAGTTGAAGCGTAAACTTGCTCTCATATGTAGATCCCCCGGTGTTTTCATCAAAATCGCCGCTTCACCTATTGGGAGTATTCCGAGGATCTTCAACCGACGACTAACGCCTCGAATTGGCTGATATATTTTTTTTTCAATCGTAAAAGTCCAGAAGGGAAACGCACCCCCTCCAATGCCATCGGGCGCCGGGATTCCCAGAAGAACTCTTAAGACTGTACAGCTCCAGAGCTCCCTAGATCCCAGTTACCCATAAGGGCTCAATGCACCACTTCTGCCGAACAGCAGGTATCTCCAGCAACAACAACAACAACAACAATAGGATCATTTTCGGAAAGAACCGCTCTCGTTCCCAACTCACGTTTCATGAAGAGGGCGATCTTCTTCAAATGATCGCATTCCTCCGCCGAAACCTGCCATTTCTGAAACCCGTCTTTGAACTCTTCGTGGTACTCATGCACTGTTGGCTTCTCGAAAGAGGCCAGAATCAGGAGCATCGGCCACTGGGTGCGGAATATTTGACGCTGGAATCGAAATGAAATGACTTTGACCACAGAGGAACTGATGTTTCCTACCATTTGCGGCTCGGTGAGTCCTGCCTCAAGCAGAATTGGTTTCGCCCAGAGAAAAGAATCACGGAGTAGCTCAGAACAAAACAATGGCTCCGGATTCTCTGAAAGTTACATGTGGTACACGAGAATGACTATATAGCTCTGACCATCGGTGTCCATGGCAGGAGAGCCAGCTGATCTTCCTGGGGCCGAGCGTCGGGAGCTGAGAAGACCAAATGCTTCAGAGACGAATATTTTTCGAGAAGGTCGTGGAAGATCGGCGGTTTGGTCTTCCCTTGGGGCTCGATTGCCACCTTGAGCTCTCGGCACTTGTTCCCAGCATCGGGGCAGTTCTTCATCTTCAGCTTCTTGTGCGACTGTAGAGGAGGATTGCGGTGGCGTGGAAGGCGGTGTTCCGGGTCTTTCGGCCTCTGAAAGTTGCATGGCTTAAAGGAGATAAAGATCTTAATCGCCCACCAATCATCTCAATAGCAGGCATGCCGACTGCTAGGCACTTTTTATATCTGCAACTTTGGCAAGGGTAGGATCCCTTGACAATGGTACACCGATTCGCTCCCGTGGCACACGGCCGCACCGTTTTCTTGCTCTTTATTCTCCGGTAGAAATAGTAGCACCTGAGGCAGGCCTTCTCTACTGAAAAAAGAGATCATCTTGTAAATGAAACGTTTGTTGTACACACCAGGACTTCTCTTGCCCCGAAAGCCACACACTTCACAGATTGGGGAACCTTCTGGGGATGTTCTCGGATTGAGCAGTGGTGGTGGCAACGGAGCTAGAGTTTCCAGTGGCACGGCATCAGAAGGCTTATCTGTAAGTCACATGTCCTAAATGAAAATGGCTATACCATAACTCTTACCCTTGGTGGCCATAGCAGAAAGACCGGCGTCGAGGCACTTTTGATACTTGCAGCTGTTGCAAGCTCTTTGGGTTCCCTTAGAGACAGGGCATTGATGAATACCCGTTTTGCACCGGTACACCATATTCTTTTCGTTAGTTCTCCTATGGAAGTCGGAGCACGTTCTGCACACCTTGGTTCCTGAAACAAGAGATCATCTGGCAATTGGAACGCTTACTATGATTATTACCATGACGCTTCACGAACTCGCTGTTACGGTCTCTACACACTGCACAGATTAGGGAATATTCTGGTTCTGTTGTTCCTGCGGTCAATGGAGATGGAGACGAAGTAGCATTTGCTTCCGATGGCAGTGGTGATGGTGAGGAAGTTGGAACGGCGGCGAGAGTTTGCACTTCCACTGGCGAAACGAGATCTCGAGCTGTTTCCAAGTCACTCAGTCGCTCCTGCATCTCTGAAAGTCACCTGTCCTAAATGAGAATTACTATAAAACTCTTACCATTGGTGGCCATGGCAGGTAGGCCGGCGTCTATGCATCTCTGGTATCTGCATCTGTTGCAAGCACTGTTGGTTCCCTTAGAGACGGGGCATTGAAAACGTCCCGTCTTGCACTGGTACACCATTTTCTTATCGTTGATTCTCCTGTGGAACTCGAGGCACGCTCTGCACACCTTGCCTCCTGAAACGTGAGATCAGTTGCTAATTGTCATTTTCACTATGATTACCATGACTTCTAATGTACTCGCTGGAAGCAGAGCACACTTTACAAATTGGGACAACTTCTGGTTCGGCCGTTCCTGATGTCGATGGGGGTGGAGACGAAGACATTGGATGTGGTTTCTGAGAAGTGGCACTTGCTTGAGATGGCGATGGTGAGGAAGTTGGAACGGCGGCGGGAGTTTGCATTTCCACTGGCGACACTACATTTTGAGCTGTCTGTGCTCGTTCCAGTTCACTCGGTCGCTCCGAAATCCGCATTTCTGAGAGTTACATGTTGTATATGAAGATGCTTATGAAATTCTTACGATTGGTGGCCATTGCAGGTAGACCGGAGTCTATGCACCTCTTGTATTTGCAACTATGGCAAGCACTGTGATTTCCCTTATAGACAGGGCATTGATGATGTCCTGTTTTGCATATGAACTCCCTTCCACTATTGTTTGTTTTCTTGTGGAATGCGAGGCACGCTCCGCAGACATTGCCTCCTGAAACGTGAGATCATCTGGTGATTGTGTCACCTTCACTGTAATTACCATATCGTCTGGTGTACTCACTGATGGAAGCAAAGCACACTGTACAGAGTGGGGGAACTTCTGCTGTTTCGAAGCTACTCGGTGGCTGCTCAGCTCTTCGCGATGGTGTGAGCACTAACCGTCGAGTTCTTAGTGAGGATAAAGGAACATTTGTTACAGTTGGGTTCACTGGCTGGGGAATGGAATTCTGAGAGCTAGATGAAGTCGTTGCAGTGTTCTGTGGTATTCTGTCCAGCAATGATAGATTTCTAGGCGGTGGAGAAGTGAGATTCGCATCTTGAAGACCTCTTTGATTCCGCGACAGAGGAGCAGTCTCAGAGGTTGGAAGACTCGCTTGAGCTGGCTTCAGTGACTGGGGAATGGAATCTTGAGAGCTAGATGAAGTCGTTGCAGTGGAAAGAGAAAGAACCGCTCCATCTAATTGCATGCTACTAGCTAGCTGATCAACCATTCTTTGAAAAAAAGCCGCTTGAGGTGTTCGCATAGCAGTGACGGAGCTCGAATTGGCAGTCTCAGAGGGAGGAAGACTCGATTGAGCTGGGTTCACTGGCTGGGGAACGGAATCCCGAGAGCTAGATGAAGTCGTTGCAGTGTTCTGTGGTATTCTGTCCAGCAATGATAGATTTCTAGGCATTGGAGAAGTGAGATTCGCATCTTGAAGACCTCCTCGATTCTGCGACAGAGGAGCAGTCTCAGATGATGGAAGAATCGCTCGAAGTCTCTGTGGTGGTGGCGAAGCATCCCGATCGTTGAGTTGCGGCCGGTTGGAGACACTTCCTTCCGGATTCCGCTGGTTTAGCAAAGACGCTTCGAAGTGAGATGTCGGTGGTTCCTTTGGTTCTCCTGGAAAAATACCATTTAGCGAGTGCAAGTGACCGACAAGCTGTGTAGGCTGCTGCTATGACTTGTCATCAATTAAAAATATTCATTGTGAAGCAAAGTTGCCACGTCATTAACGTTTCTGCGGAAACTGAAAACCACAGTATCCTGTTATCTTTGTGAATGCCACTGGTCTAGTTCAAATTGATTGTCACGGAAGGTGAAATAAGTAACTATTACTGTTCCAGCAGTAATAGTTACAGTGCTAGCCAAAAGTCTCAACTACCTGATGATCATGTCGAATACCATTAACTGGGTACTATCGGATGCCATCGAAATGGCCCCGCAACCGTGTTTGGTTTGAAAATCATCACAGACTAGTCAGTTTCTCTTCGTAAATATCAGGTCTTCACCGTTAATGACGTGGCAACAGTGCTTCACCGTCACTTAACAAACCACTGTCCATGAGCAAGACACGTGGCAAAACTGATAATTCCTGATGAGAAAGGGCAATGTGTTGGTTTCCGGTTTCAAAAGATTTCTAGGTACTATTTGCGAACGTTTCCAGTCATTATGTGTATGTCCGATTGAACGATTCGAGTGAGATAGAAACATTCAAAAAAAAAGTTCCGGAAAACGGAAAATGATTGAAGAACTTCAGACAACTCTAAATTCCTCAAATCACCACTGAAATAGAGAAATCGACGGTTCTGAGCCGCCGCTCTGAACATTGACCGTTTGACCTCATGTTCTCAAGTATCAATCGTTTGAATATGATCCATGCAACTTGAAGAAACCTACCTGTAACGGGAATCGGTTGTGGAATGAGAAGTGGAACACTGCTCCTCTTTTGCTCACTGAGTTCTTTCGCAATGGCATCTAAGATAGGGATGATTAGAAGTAAACGACTCGGATTCTACATTCTCTTAACTATCGGAATATAGTAATCATGCGAAATCGACCTATTTCATTTAGACTTTTTTCTAGAGATCGAGACTTTTTCTGATGAAATGACTGTCACCATTCGATTCTACGTCGTCGAATACCTATATGCTAACTGACATCCTTAGTTTACCACTCTTTGGCCGCGCCAAAGGTTCCCAAAGTGGCCGGACCGAATGTGACATTGAAATCGGGTGTTTTCCTTCGATTTACGCAACATGTAGTGTGAAATGAATATAACTATAGTTGAAAATTACGCGCCAGGGGCATCGCAAAGTGCGTCAGTGACTGCTCGCCTTTTTCATGCGAGAAAAATCGATAAAAATCAAGAAAAAGCATGCATTCGAACACTCACCCACTGCCTTGCGCTTGCGTTTGTTGCCTCTCCCGGTCATTTTTCGAAATGATTCGCTTCTGTATTTTGGACGGTCTGAAATAAGCGATGAATAATCAAACATGAACGAAACATTTCGCAATCGGTTCGAAGGAAAGTGCGAGGTAAGTTGCGGAAAATGAGAAAACAGAGGGGGGGGGGGGGGGAGAGAGAGAGAGAGAGGGGACAGAGAACGCGCACTCACACAGGGCGCTCACAGAGCGCGTACAGGGCACGCCAACACATTCAATTTCTTTTTTATACGCGCCGCCTATTGAGGGAGAGTTGGAGAGGGAAAAGAGAAAGAGAGATGAGAAAATGGGGGGGGGGGGGGGGGGAAGAGGTGATTCCAATGCGCCCAAAAGACGCCGCCCGCACCGGGTTTACGCCGTTTTGACGCGCACTGGCGCATTCCTTGATGGCAGTAAGACTCCTAGAAGAAGATTAAAACGAGGATGATTCCTTATGTAAAATCGTTTGAAAATCATCGAAATGCATTCAAGATATGCGATGGAACACAGCATTATTCAAAATTGTTCATGCAGGGCGCCATGCAGAAACAGTTACTGACGCACTTTGCGTTGCCACTGGCGCACATTTCAGTGTCACTTCGCGAGAAAACGATATTAAATAAACAACGAAGATTACCTATTGTTCTTGAGAAAAAATCAAAAAGGCCATAAGGTGCCGATGAAACAGGGAAGCTGTGGTTTCCCGTTTCTTCTCTATCAAGAGAACACGTGGTTAATTAGGCATTCGATAATTTGAAAAAAAGCACAATCTAGTCAATCGTCTGAACACTGCAACACAAAGCCCTGAAACGGAAGAGAAACGCATTCAACTGCCGCTTTTCAACTGTGATCTACTGTTTCACCCCTTCGTCTTCATTTTTTAACTGATGGGCTCCGTAGTCGAAAAAACAGATTGGTTTTCTGACTTCCGTTGGGGTTTGAGCAGGAGAGTTCGTTAGGGAACCTTCCGGCCGACGGGTACGGCCTCCTGCATTCCGGAAGTTTTTTAACTGATCTAGCTGTCCAGTCATTAGGGAAATGGTTTCCTATATAGTGATAACAAACCCCAGGCTCACTCATCCCTCTCTGTTAATCACACGGGCCCAGAAGGACCATAAAACTTGTCAGTGTGTCATAGAAGTTGTTCGAGGTACAGTACTCCAGAACACCTGCACATCATCACACTTTCAGTTTCACCAATATCCCAAGAATTAGATTTCACGAATTGTATTCACTGGAAGTAAGAATAGTCGGAAAAAAGTGCCCGAAACCGCTTACACACGTGCTCCGATGAGAACCGATAGTTTGGCTGCTCGCCCAAATCGTAGTGTGTTTTGACGTGATGGTGTTTGCACAGTTCTATCAAAATCGACGCGCAGATCATTTGAGTCGACTAAACGTGCATCGAATACAAGAAAAGGGGCGGAGTTCAAATGTTACGCCGAGAAACATAATTATTAGGTTGGTTCATAAGTTTCGATCAGCTGAGGGCGTCTATACGATTTGTTGTTGTTTTCGGTCTGGAGAGAGTGTGGCTTCCTGATAATTTTTGTGTATGATAAGGAGGTGTAGTGCTATAAAAATGACCATCCTGCTCGCTTTCACCCATCCCCCAGAATAGAATGCCGCACGTTTTCGTACCGGACCGATTTCATATTCGGAACATCATCCTTTTTCTGTTCCTTTCTGGACTTGAACCCCCCGATATTCAAAAGCAAATGGATGCTGTATACACCTTACATGCTCCTGCTCGTACTACTATTAGACGCTGGGTCGATCGTTTCAAACTCGGAGATTTTTCATTGGATGAAGAAACTCGTCAAGGGAGACCAATGGAGTTGAATTTGACCCTGCTACGAAACCAGGTCGAAATGGATCCTTTCCAAACTACTCGCGAAATGGGTGCAGCCTTGGGACATGGTCATTCCACAATTCTTCGAGGACTGGATTCAATTGGCAAGGTACAAAAGTTTGGCCGATGGATCCCTCATGCCCTGACTCAGTTTGACCTCGATCGCCGGGTGGACACGAGCTTGTCTCTTCTCACTTATCACCGGACGCATGGTTGGTTGGACGAAATAATCACTGGAGATGAGAAGTGGGTACATTACCACAACGACATCAGGAGACCCGAGTGGGTTAACAAAGAGGATCAAGCAATGGATGTACCGAAACCCGATCTACACATGAAAAAAGTGATGTTGTGCGTCTGGTGGTCGGTCAGAGGCGTGGAATATTGGGAGTTGCTGGAGGATGGCAGGACAATAACAGCTCAAGTATACACTTCTCAACTGCAGAAACTGAGAGCAGCTGTATCGAAATCTAGAGGGAAAAACGCGAAAGTTTACTTTCAACACGACAATGCCCGTCCCCATGTTGCAAGATTGACCAAGGCCGAGCTCGCTTCTTACGGTTGGACGATTCTACCTCACCCACCTTACTCCCCGGACCTGGCACCCTCTGATTATCATCTGTTTTCGGATCTTCAACGTCATCTTAATGGAAAGATTTTCACTACAAGAGTAGCCATCGAGAAGGAACTCACTCAGTACTTCGCCTCAAAGTTGCCGAAGTTCTGGGAGGACGGAATCAGGAAGTTACCTGAGCGATGGCAGAAGGTTATCGATAATGATGGTCGATATGTTTAATTTTTATCTGCTCTCTCTTTGAATTTATAATAATGATAAAAAATTGCATCAGCTGATCGAAACTTATGAACCAACCTAATAGCACTTCCAGTTTCATCGGTATCACATAACGGACCACGAACTTCATAAACAGTTTTTCGACCGAATTCAATTCATCTCATCGCCATCAAAAGTCGCAAGTAAATGATGGTAAAGGTGGCTGAATAGGCGATGAAACAGGAGAATAGTAGGTACATTCGGAATTCCTGTCGGTGGCTGAACTCTCGGGTGAACCATACGAAGTAGCAGATGGTGAATATCAACTGGAATCGGGAGAGATAGTTACAGTGATAAAGAGGCACAACTGACCCAGAAAACAAACTGTATCACGAAATGGACAAAGTTGTAGAAGACGTCAGGGAGGAAGACGATGAGCAAGGAGAACACCACGAGGACTGTCTGGAAAAGGAGGATTTCAGAGAAAAAGAGAGAGAAAAAGAGCCAGTTGGGGTACATCGAAAATGAAGTAGAAGCGGCTGGAGACGGAGAAGACGAGGAGGCAGATGTGGACGAAGGCGAGGAGGAAGAACCAGTACTTGACGGGCATGCAGATGCACGTTGTTTCAGTGTCCGCTGCGAAGCCGTCTGCTCCGGTGGCTGCGCGTGGCGGACGCGTGTCGGGGCTGCAATAGCAGGAGAGATTCCAGAGTGTCGACAAATATCGGAGGATGATTGGGGAAGCTTATCCTAGCCGGGAGTCTAAACAGGGTTGGAAGAAGGAGAGTTGTTGGAGACCAGCGTCCGGGGCATAAACACCGGAATCTGGAATCTGAAATCTCAGATAGCTTCCGTGGAATCCGGAATTCAGAGTCCGGAATGTCGAAACCCGGGACCCAGAATCCAGACACGAATTGGCCGAAAGCATGAAATCTAATCCTTCTTCCGGAATTCGGAATCCGGAATCCAGAAAGCAACACTTTTTCTGTGGAATCCAGATTCCGTCCAACTCTGTTCCGGATTTCCCCCTGTTACACGAAACCCAGAACACATCAGAAGTGTACGGGATTCGAATTCCACCCAACATCGAAACAAATTCCGTTTCAGACAAGTCATTTCAGAACAGTCCCAACTTTGTTCACTAGTACATAGTAAGCGAAAGGCAAATGTCCATTTCATTCGGAAATAACCGGAGAACAGGGAAACGTTTTCATAGAAATCAATCATTTTTACGGAAGTTTTTCGAAAAAGTCCCGTTTTTCCGTTTATTTCCCAAAAAAAACTGGAAATTCCACGGAAGTTTCTACAGGCTTGAGTTTATCATCCTAGACGTGCAATCATCAAATCAAGGTTGAAGACTCACTCGTCAACTGAAATGTACTGTTCTCGAGCCATTGTTGGAAGTAGAAGAAGAAGAAGAAGAAGAAGAAGAAGTGCTGCTCAATGACTGGATGTTTTCACATTCATTCACATTCCTCTTGTTGTCGGTAAACACCACGTGGTTTCGGAACTGGGTTTTCACGGAAATCGTGTCATTTGGTGTTGAAAATCAGTTGTGGCCCTTACCTGCGAACTCCATTCCCTCTCATATTTGCCAACTTTGTAATTGGGTGATATCCCAGAAGGTGTGGGAAAAACATCAGCGGAAACCGATTCTTTCTTATTTCTTTAATTGTTGAAACATGTTTTATTTTTGCTCACTTTCAATTGATCAAAAACGTCTGCGTTTTTTAATGGGTATTTGAAGTAACATATCAGTTACAATAATCCATACTTCAAGGGCTCAAACGCTGCCCGGGAGAGACATCATATCTCGAGATTGATAAGAGATATTGAAAAGTTATCAACAGCAAACTTGTAGTCCTATTTATGATCTACAAGTTTGCTGTTGACAACTTTTTGATATCTCTTATCAATGGCATCCGATAGTAATGTGATGACAGTTCTTTCAGTACTAACAAAACCAAATTCACAAAACCAACGAATTTGCATAGTGTGAAACAGGGAGTTAATGGACTCTGAATGAAATACAGTATGCGGATGGCTTATTGCGAATGTTTGAACTTTCGCTGCTTACCACACACTTAAACGTTGAATACTCAGGCTGCGGGGTATGCAGCGAAAACGACACATCCATGGAACTCAAGGGTTCTAGATCAGTTGCAAATGGTTAGTATAACGTTCATTCACTTTCCAGTACAATAGACAAATAATATATCGAAAAAGGGAACTGTCAGGCACATAAAGACACCCACATTCAACTATTCCCCTCGGTCGCCGTTGCCATTTCCGGACCCTTTTCCTCCCTTCGTTCGACGATTCGGTCACGGAGAAAACGACGGTTTCTTCGATGGTTTTCGATTAAAAGTCGAGTGTAGAGGACGGTGAAGATGGTGGCGAAGACGATCAAAAGGAGGAAGAGGGTGAGGATTCGAAGACGTCGTTGCTTCGAAACTTCCATACCGAGTAGTATCGAATAGGCGACGGCGAGTGCCCCCTGGAACATCGGAGATTCATAAGAGGATCAAAAGAAACACTCACCCAAAGCGACAATTGTATCACAAAATGGTAGAAATTGAAGAAGTAGTGCGGGAGGAAGACGACGAGGAGCGAGAGCACCACGAGAACCGTCTGGAAGACAGCATTTTGGGGGTGAGGGTCCGAGAGACGGGGATTACGTCGCAGAAGAGGTAGAATTCGTGGTAAACGGCAAAGGCGAGGAGACAGAAGTGGACGACGGTGAGGGCGAAGAACCAGAATTTGATGGGAATCCACAGAAATATCGCTTCTTCGCGTTCGACTTCCGAGTGGCTGGAATGGATCAGTGATAAGCGGTTATCACAGTTCTCGCACTTGTAACCTTGCTCTACACGCGCTCCACTGATAAACAAGTGGGTTTTGCCTATTTTAACCATAGAGCACGATTGCAGCAAGATTCTCCTAGTGGTGTTTTCAGAGGCAGTACGCACATGTGGATACTCACTTTTGTTCCTCCAGAGCCATTATTGGGATGAGAAATTGAGGGGGAAACTAGTGGTGTTTTGTATTTTTTCGTGTCCCACATTCTTATTTGTAAACATCACTCGTGCCACGTGGCAATGAAACCGGGCTTGCACGGGGATTCTCCTTGTTTTTTCTCGAACTCAAAAGGAGAACAGGGTGATCTCTCCTGAGAAAAGCATTTGGTGACAATGAGGAAAGGAAAAATGAAGAAGCGGTTGTCGACAAAGATTCCAAAGTCCCGTCCCCTGGTCACACCTTCCAAAGTCCAGAAGTTCCTGAAAGTGTCCAATCCACAGGACGCCAGGGATTCTTTGTGTTATTCTCCTACAGTAGCGGGCAAAAGTTTGTATCCCTAAGAACAATCGATCATAACTCGGCTCAAAATGGTTCGTTTGAGCTGGGTCTTGGACAGGAAATAGCCAGAGACATTTGGGACATGCTCCAATTTTTCTGGAGCTGTAGCTGAAAAAGTAAAAATCTGAAAATTTTTTTTCTGAAAAAATTGAAATTTTTGAAAAAACTTTTTTTTTGCCGGCGAGTTTAAAAATCATTTGTTAGTGCCAAAATGTGCTTTAGGGTTGAATTAAACATTTCCCAAGCGGATATCCCAAAAAATGAATTCTCCGATTTTTGAGGTACTTGAAAGTTGAAAATGGCCAAAACTTGTGATAGTTCTAGAATTGCTGAAAGTTGATCAAATTGGCTGAAAATTGTTGACAGTACGCTCCATAACAATGCTAATCGATGCCCTAAATAAAAAATGGGAAAACAAAAAAAAAATGTTTTTCTTCTTCACTGCTTCACAACGACGTGGCATCGAGTCGATGAGCTTGTCCAAAAATTTTTTTTGTTTTCCCATTTTTTATTTAGGGCATCGATTAGCATTGTTATGGAGCGTACTGTCAACAATTTTCAGCCAATTTGATCAACTTTCAGCAATTCTAGAACTATCACAAGTTTTGGCCATTTTCAACTTTCAAGTACCTCAAAAATCGGAGAATTCATTTTTTGGGATATCCGCTTGGGAAATGTTTAATTCAACCCTAAAGCACATTTTGGCACTAACAAATGATTTTTAAACTCGCCGGCAAAAAAAAAGTTTTTTCAAAAATTTCAATTTTTTCAGAAAAAAAAATTTCAGATTTTTACTTTTTCAGCTACAGCTCCAGAAAAATTGGAGCATGTCCCAAATGTCTCTGGCTATTTCCTGTCCAAGACCCAGCTCAAACGAACCATTTTGAGCCGAGTTATGATCGATTGTTCTTAGGGATACAAACTTTTGCCCGCTACTGTAGAGGAATCGATTTTTGATTCATCCATTCCGTCCGAACGTTCCCTGGCTGAACTCGACGTTCTTTTTCAGATTCTTTAGATTCTTTCTTTAATCCATTTTATATTAAATTCTCACCATGCCACTCCTCCCCCTCCGGTGGCTGTCGGCTGTTATATAAACACTGGTCGGCAGTGACCTTCACCTCACTTTCTATTTTCTTTATGTTAAGCTTTACGTTTGTATGTTCTAATATTATTCTATTCATACTTTAATAAAAGGTTTAATTACCCAAGTTTGAGATCTCCTCGTCTTGGGACCAAGGGACTAACCTCCCATCTACGCCAACAGGATTTGCGCAATTTACTGGCAAAGACCCCATCTGTCACCTTCCCAGGAGCTGAGCCGGTGCAAACAGACACTGGTTTGTCTCATTGTGTAACAGAAACAATGGGGGAGGGGGCTGTAATTGGTGCAGAAGATACGACACATTGGGGCCGCTCATCTCTCTCTCTCTCTCATTCCGCTCGTTTCTCCCATTTCACAGATTCATTCCTAGACCCTTTCTGTAGAAGATCCTACCCCAGGGTAGGATCTCCTACTTCATTTCTTGAATGCCATGCATTCTATCATTCCTCACAAATCACATCACAAACACATCACAATTCATCACAAATAACTTCTATACACCCTCCGTATCACCAAGGCTCTCTCGCAGGGGCTGTATGACTCACAGTACAGCCTCTCGAGAGAAGCCACAGCGCCCGCCCCCAAGGACACCTTCGACGTCCTCGTCTCTCTCCTCTCGTCGGGGCAACCAGACGGACACTCACGTCCTCAGTCTGGTTGTTCTCCCCGACGAGGGGAGGTGAGCCTTGGGGGCTCTAATAACTTTCTATCGTTTGTCTTTACATTGTTTTGTATATTCCTTTGTTACATGAAGTTTAATTACCCAAGTTTGAGGTTCTACACAACTTGGAGAAAAGCCCAAGGAAACTGCTCCAATAGGAGCGATTTTACTTTCTTTCTTCACTAATCAATCGAATTTCAGATGAATTTTGCCCTATTCTTGGTTTTGATAGCAGTGGGCCTGGGAGCCGAGACCGAATGGGAATACCTAGTTGGCGGTCATCATTTACCGGCAGTGCTCGAGCAGAACAGATGTGTCAGGATGGAATTAGAGAATGTGGACGTTGGTATTCTCGACTATTGTGTGAGACGGGGTGAGAAGAAGACGAACAAGTTGTTCCGGTCAGTGGGAACTGAAAGAATCGCAAAGTACGTGGACGCAAAAGTAAGTGATTGCTGGGCCATCCTAGTGAAAGACAAGTTCTTAAGCTCATTCTCGACGCTTTTCCGCTGTGGAGCGAAGAACATGCGTTGAACTTTGAAGTTGGTTGTAACCGGAAGAATATTACACTTTCCACGATCACACTGTGCGACGACCAACGCGAAGTGACCGGAGAAGCGGTTCCGGTGAGTTTATAGGGGAAGTGTGGAAAGTCCCCCGTGGCCGTTGACAACAAGACATATCGAGTTTGGCATGGATAGCCCGGATCAGGTGTCTGATTTTGCCAAACTAGGCAAGGAGCCGAGTTATGAGCCAGCAAAATTTGAAGTGGAAGTGATTTGGGGACTTGAGGACTTCCCATGTCAAACTCTGGTTCATCCATCCCCAATTTGGTTGCCGTTTCGTCTATGCAGGATAATCGGTCACACTTCCCGGTCCAGTGATATGTATATCTCCAGCCCTCCAATTAGTGATCTATTTTGTACCCTTCATGAATGCTTTCAGATTGTCTCATTAGGCTATTTTTCTCACAATGGTTTGAAGTACCATAAGCTGGATTTGCCAAACTACGAAATGAAAGGAGAAGCAAGAACACCTGCCACGTGCACAACGGTGAGTAACCATGGAAATGGTGGAATCTGGAAGAGAATATTCAGGGATCCACGGGTTATTATTGCACGCCACTCTACGAAGATATCCAATGCAAGACCAGTCAACCAGAGTATTGCATGGTTTCGGAGACAACAATGGGAGGTGTCTATGTGCAACAGTTCGCCAACTTCTTCTTCGTGGACACAGTTGTCAAGGTGAGTGGAGGAAAAAGGGCAAAATGAGGAGATTGTTTTTCAGACGATGATAGTGATAACCGACAAAGTAGAACAGGTTGTTGTGGAAGTGCCGCCGTCTGGGAAGTTCATTGTGACTCTCTCCTCGAATTATAGTCTGGCAGTTGACTACAGGCTCCTCAGGGGTGATCTCCTCGACAATGGGAATGGAACGAGCGGATGGAGAGTAACGGAAATCACAGATTCTCTGGTGAGTCGACTCAAAGAGCCCATCGGCCACTTTCGAGAACAGAGCTGACAAGGGAAGTGTTCCACCTTGCCGTGGGATCGAAAGGAGATCTAGTCCATCCGATCGAATTCGACATGACGCGTTTGACCCTGTTTTTCGATTTTGCGGAACGACTTCGAGAGCCGAGTTAGAAGCTCGCAAAGTTCTAACACTTCCCTTGTCAGACCTACCTCTTTCCTTTCGGCCACATCGTTTTTTTCGGCTCACGGAGCTCTTTGGCAACTTTCAAGAGACAAAGTCCAATCTCAAAGAGTTGCCTAACCCCTTCATTTCAGAGTTGGGAACATGACGATCAGATATGGTTCGTGCGCAATCGAACAGAACCCCATGTTCACTACCAAAAGACGGTGAGTTGGTTATTGGTTAGATAGTCCATCGAAGGATGATCCATCGAATTACAGGTGACACTCCGAACACCTGCTACTATTTTGATGGAGGCGAAGGCAAAGGCCCAGGAGACTACAGGAAACGAAATCACCTATCAACATTATCTTCTGGGCGGTGTGATTGTTCTACTGCTGTTTGCTTTTGTTGTTTTGATCCTACTGATAGTGACTCAGAGACGCCGTAATAAGCAAGTGTTTGGGCGTGAACAAATCTAATCTGAGGAGTTTATCCGAATCTTCAACGAACGCGCATTCTATTTTTTTCAAGATTCCCAAAAACCTACAATTTTCAAGAATAGCTAATCCCTCTACTTCAATTGTGTTAATGTTTAGAGAACCGAAGTTTCCAGATTACGTTGCACATCTTCGGCTAATCTTTCTTACATATATTCTCCTTGAGGAGTGGGTTCTTCATTTATTCATTCCGTCCGTCCGCACGATTTTTACGAATTTCACGTGAACAGAAAAGAAATTCATTTCCGAAACACAAAATCCAGCCGGGGTGCCGGCGTTAGTCGGTGCGAACAGGCTGGTATGATGACAATGTCCAGCGGAATGTCCATCGAAATCCCAAATGAATGAGTTGAACAACCAAAAAGAAATCCCCGTTTCAATCTTTACATCTATTGGGATCACAACTGGGCGTTTCACTAAGAATCTGGACAGACGGGGCGAATTCCATCCGTTTTCTATTCGTTTTCCATTCTCCAGAGTTCGAACTTCCATCCGTTTTCCGGACTCCACACTCATGAACCCTTCGTTGTGTGCGTTCAAGGTGACCTCTTCTGTCTCTCTGTTTCTACTTATCCCCAAGTTTCTTCTTATCTCAATAGTACATTCTCTTTTTTTATCTCGACTTCTACATAGCTGCTGCCAAGTTCAGTGCGGTTCCCAGCAGATTGCGATCAGATGTAATTAGAGAACAGGTGCTCTCTTGGCAACCTGCCCTATTCTGTGCAATACTGGTGAGAAACATCCATCTTCCTGACTCAAAGTCTCCTAGGAAAAGTTCGCCAACTTCCGGCATATCTCGAAACTCCTTATCTGATGCCCTTGTAACAGCAATCCACACTCCATGACCCTATCCCCTCCTCGAAGAAATAGTGCTCCTGGGGCATACTCTATTGTCCCTTCTGCCGTTCAAGATATCGATCTTCCGTGTCCTGCACCTGTCTCTACTCATTATCGGCTCCATTTCTCTTTTCTCCCCCTTTAGCTGACTTTGGATCAATTTCTCACCTCCTAACGCTAGAAATCAACTTTCTGTCTTCTGTAGATGACTTCTCAGGAAGACTAACATCTGTAATCAGATGTAGATAGAGGATAGAGCACTCAAATTCGAGAATTTCTACTCTTTCAAGTGTTCCTTGTTTGTGTATCCGTTTTTTCTTGGAATTTCCTGAAAACATTCATCACGCCGCTTCCATAGACCCCTGATATAGTTCCTTCACAACCGTGATAGCCCCCCTCCCCAAATGGTCTCTTTTTAGCCTCCTGGGAGAGATTGTGTTATTTTGTGTGCTTTTGAGCTATATTTCAGCTCCTGGAGCCTCTCCTACCTCATAGATCATTGAATATGAAATCCACATTATTCCACTGTCTATGTTCACCCAACTGCCTCCAATCACGTGCTCCCAACTCGCCTCGGACCTTTCTCTGTTTCAGTGATCATTTATAAATGGAGCACTTCAAAATTGAAGAGTTTTCATTGTCCTTGTCTTTGAGTTCTTTTTCAAAACTAGGATTACTTCTACCCATCAGGATAACAATCTCACCCCTCCCCCTTATCCTTTGTGTACTGTCTTTGGAACAGCAATCCACAATCCACAAAGTCCTTTTCACCCTGTTTTCAAGAAATTGTGCTCTTTGTGGAGCTGGGCGTCTCTTATCTGTGTCTACAATCAGATGGAACCGTGTAGAGCATCCAAAACATCGATTTCCCGACGATTGACCAGCAGGGGATCCGGGATCCGGAAATTGCTCTCGAAATGGACTTATCCATCATCTTCTGTTTCAACAAGTCCCTAAATAATAAGACCACAGATAGAGTTCGTTATTTTAATTGGACCTCGAATGGAATTTTTCAGATTTTTCGGAACTAATTTTTCGTGGCAAAAAAAAATGGCAAAAAACGGCAAAAAACGTCAAAAGTCTTACTACAAAATCAAGCGTTGCGAGACCCTTCCGTACGAAATTAAAGGCGCATTCGTGTAAACGATCGAATTTTTCGACGAAAACCGAAAAAATTCCGAGTGATTTGTTGGGTTCTGGAGCTAGCTATTCCTTATCTTTTATCAGAGCCCTCTATGGCTTATCAGTACTTATAGAAAGATACCCATGGTAGAAGAAATCCCTAGAGAGCCTCGCACACCAGGTGTTCTCCACATCCCCCTCCCCCGGGCTGACCCCGAGACCGTCTCCCCGTCTGCGGCCTCTCTAATCCCCCACTCTCTCACCCCGTTGCCACGTTGACAAGGGCGCTCCAATACAGGTGCTGGTCATTAGCCATACCGCGTTGCGTGTTGCGTAGGCGGTCGCGAGGGCTGCTGTGGCCCCGTTGCGTCGTGGCTCATTCGTGTGAGACGGCGCGCTAGCAGCAGGTCGTCTCTTCTTCCCCCTCTTCGTTCCCCTTTCTTCATCTTCCTCCTCATCCTAACCCCTTCCCATCATTTCAGCCACCCATCGCTTGCTATCATGTCATCCGTCGCCCCGTCCTCGGAGAGGTTCGCCCGATTCTTCTCGGCGACATCGACCGAGAACGCAATCGATGATGACCACTCGGATATGTCATCGGAAGAGGAGGCGCGGCCGGTTACTCCGGTGTCGGACGAGGATCTGTCTTCTGAGGAGGAGCAGGACTCGTATGGAGATCGGTTCGATGAACGCATCGACGCCGTCATCGCAGATGTGGATCGACTCCGCGACCAAATCGCGTTCGTGAAGGAGCAATGCCGTAGATGGAATGAGGAGCGCGCCCTTGAAGGTGAGTAAGGGGGATTGATAAGGCACTGATAAGTGAGTGTTAGTAGCTTCATATCTCCAATGTTATAGGACTGATAGAGGGTTTGATGCGGCACCGATAAATGAGTGTTAAGGGGACTGTTAAGAGCCTGTTAGTAGCTTCCTATCTCTAATGTTGTGAGCGGGACTGATAGGGAATTGATAAGGCACCGATAAGTGAGTGTTAAGGAACTGATGAGGGGACTGATAAGTGCACTGATAAGGGAACTGCTAAGAGGCTGTCAAGAGACTGTAAGTAGCTTCCGATAGCACCAATAAGTGAGTCTTGAGGGAACTGATAGGATACTGATAAGAGACTGTAAAGGGACTTTAGGAAGTCGCCGAGACCCTCTCTCTAAATCTGTGTTTTCAGCCGCCGCCGCTGAGTTCGAAGACGACGAAGAAGAGAACAAGGAGAACCTCTAGGAGGCTCCTCTGCTGCCGAAACACCACGAGTCCCCATTGCCATCCTGTCGAATATCAACATAAATCCATCCGCCGAGCTTCGCCTCTACACGTTGTATTTTGTTTGAAGGGTTCCCATTACTGGTCCCTAAATGTTTTGTAAAAAACGAAAATAAATTGCTCGAATGGAAAATGATTGTTCAGTATTGTCCAGATTACGGTTTCATAGAGAAGTGACAACAAACTGGAAGTTTCCATTTTTGCTTATGGAGAAGTATTTTATGGAGAAATATATCGAGAAGTAAACGTTCTCATCTTGGATTTGCGAAAAACTATCCAATACATAGACTAACATAGTCCAAGATACAGCTTCGGGGTTCGTATGGTTCCCATCATCCTTGATTGTCAGAAAACGGACAAAACCGATAAATACACCAAAATCCAATCAGATCCGACTGCTGGAATTGCAAGTTCGTGTGTTTCACACTCTTTTCTTCTATTCGAGTTGGCAGTTACGTTGTTGCCACTATGTCTCTTGTTTTCGGTTTCATGGATCCGTCATTAAGCACCAATTTTATTTTCCAATACTTCTTTTGAGAAAAGGGATATGGGAAAGGACAAGTCACTCTCTTATCAGTGCCACTGCCTCTGATTATTCATCCTGAAATGAAAAATTTAAAAAAAAACCAGTTTCACCAGCCCTACTTCAAAGTAGACCACCTCAAACTTGAATTCTAGTTAATTTCTCGCAGTATCGCACACACGCAATCATCTGCTGTCTTATCTCCTTCCTTGGGTCATGCCTCCCCAACTGCCTCATTGGCTCAGTGGCAGAGCGTCTGTCTAGTAAACAGAAGGTCGCTGGTTCGATTCCAGCATGAGGCACCGAACTTTTTTTCGAAACCGTCAGTTTCCTAACGGAATCTTGGAAAAAATGAAAATAAACGGGAAATTGTCCGGAAACACCGAAATTGTGGTGATCTCATGGTGATTTGGATGCAGCTGTTTTCCGATTTTCAGCTCATTTTCCACTCATCGAAAAAAAAAGATGTGTCTGTTTCAGACTTCTCATTTCAACTTTCTCATCTGAACTGTGCCAGTTGGAAACCTTCTATTATCTTTTAACCAGAAGGTTGCTGCCGGCTATCGCCGGCATCTCCCTTCTGGATTTTGCAAAAATAGCGAATCCTAATGGGGGTATTTTTGTATTTTTCAAAAATCCACAATCTCCTTTCTAATTCCAATACATGGACTCATGTACCTTCTTATCGTTAAATGATAGATCACTAAAGTTTTTGCGTTGACTTCATTTCCTTCTTCAGAAAGCTTTTCCTTTCTCTTGAAGGCAGTTTTGGACGACCGTTATTCAAAAAGTTCTTCTGGAGCGACTTCGTTTTCTTCCGGATTTCCAGACTTCTCGTTTTCGTAGGCCGTTGTTTATGGGTGGTCACTTCTCCAGAATGGTTCCATGGACACGTTCCCAAAAAATAAGATTCCGAAATACGCTTTTCTGAGGCATTTCTAAAATTGACTCCGGAAGATTTTCTGATTTTTCATTCGAAATTACGGGGTTTTAGAACGGTCGGTTTCCGTATACCTTTCGTCCGTTTTCTCGTTGTTATGTTCTTTTCTAAAATAAACATCCTCCCCGTAGAGCAAAAAGACGCACATTTTTTGCACTGGGCGGGGGATGTGTGGCTCCCTAGTTTACAAATGTCTATGGAAAGTTTTTAAATGTGGCTTCTTCGAGTGTTTTAACCAATTCGAGACATGCAAAAAAAATTGAAAAACCTTCATTTTCGCGCGATCTCGAACATGGGAGGCAGACGCAGCCGACGCCGCCACTTTGGCTGGGATCCACAGTTATTTCCGTTCGTAATATTTTCCCTAAACTGCAGCATTTGACTGTTGTTTTTTTCTAGAAATACTCGACATGTGTCTATCCAGAAATCAAGACGGAAAATCAAGGCTGAAAAGCAGACCGACTTCTCAAAGTTTGGTGAAACATGATTGAATCTCTAGTTCTGAGGATCGATTGCAAAGAATAGGTCTAACAGAATGCAGTTTCCGTAACTCCTCCGATTATTTCAAAGCGTACAAAAAATTTTCGCACCACGCGGGTTCGAACCTAGGAGGCACAAAATGGTAAGCACGCGCGTTAACCACTCGACCACGCCTCTCGCTGACTCTGCGGCGGCAGCGGGCAGTGAGATTCTCGTCGACTTTGGTGGTTCGGCGGGACTTCTCATTTCGATTGCGCAGTGAGTTCAACAGCACTGGTGGAAACCGGGACTTTGACCTTTCCCAAAATGGTCATGTTTCGAGTAAAAACATATGTGAGGGTGTTTTCCCTTTCGTCTCGTCGGGATCTATCCGAATATGACAACAGATCCTCTATTTTCTCAATATCCAGTCGGCGGCGTTTTATCTGTGAAAACCGTAACTTTCACCACTCATAAAACGGTCGTCTGTGGATCAAAATTAGTAAGTAAAAGGCCATTTTGTATCGTCTCGTCGAGCTCTATCCGAATATGTAATCAGATCCGTACTTTTCTCAAAACCCGGCGGGGGTTACCTCAAACTTGGGTAATTGAACCGGCTGCGGCGGCGGCGGCGGCGGGGCGCCTTATTAAGAGAAAACTAAGCAGCCGACACCCATCAGGGTCCGCGATGAGCGCCCGCGCCTGCAGTTTCACTGTGGTGAGTGCGGGAAATCAGAATATGGGCTCCAGAAGGCGTCAGACTTCACCGATCGCTTAGAAAATTTACGTGCACCTTGCGGTCAATACTTCTGACCTCTGTGCCAAAAATGGGCCAAAACGGTCCGGTAGCGGCTGAGAAACGGCTGTGGACAAAGAAACGAACAGACAGACAAACAGACATCCTTTGCCTTTTAGTATAAGAAAGACAAGTACCAAGTGCGTCGTGGTCGGCGCAGAAGTTTCCACTTTTCCAGTACAGATCAATAGCCGTATCAGCTCATTTTCTATACAAATAAACGGGTACACTTCTTAGGTAATCACTTTCTTTCACAGTGACAACCACCTCTGCGAGTGATATGATTATCAGTGATAATACTAAAGATGACTGTCGACTGCAATTTTAAAGGTTTTGATAAGCGTTAAACATGGAATGGAGCTCATTAAAAAATTCTGTGTGTTTGTTCGTTCGTCCGTTTGTTTGTCCGCAGCCTTTTCTCAGCGCCTACTGGACCGATTTGGACCGTTTTTGGACAGACGGGTCAGAAATGTTGGCCCGATGATGCACAAGAATTTTTTAAGCGATCCATCAACTTTTACGGCTTCTGGACTGTTTTTTGTGTATTTTTCCTCTTAATTGCGCCTGTGGGAAGGTTGCGTCGACTCGACTCGCCTATCTTCCCAGAGGCAGGTTGGGTACTGCAGAGTCCAGCCTCGAATTGGCTGGTAAAACTTATTTAAAGTTCATGAAACTGAAAAAAAAACCGAAAAATTAGAGGAAAATCATTGAAAAAAAGATACATACAAGGCAAGAAATGACAAGGACCTTCTGTTTCACAGAGTCAATGAACTCTGACACATTCCGATTTTAACTGATATGATCCTTGGCTCCCTAGAAGAGTGATTTAGAACCGTTTATCTTGCTTTCTATAGAGCAGTTTCCCAAACGCTGCCGGAAAATCATTATATCTCGAGATTGATAAGAGATATCAAAAAGTCGTCAACTGCAAACTTGTAGATCATAACTAGGACTACAAGTTTCCAGTTGACAACTTTTTGATATCTCTTATCAATATCGAGATATAATTATTCTTAGTTAGGGTGCCGCATTCGGGGAAAAACAGTATTCAAAAAAAGTGAGAAAACCTGAAATATGACTCTCTGTGTATATTCAAATTGTGCTAAAATGTTTTTTCATTTCCATTTAATGTATTGTCAACTCAATCGAATTTGAAGAAAGGTGGCTGGAACAGAGAAATAAGAGAATTGAAGAAAAGTAAGCTAATTCAGAGAATGTTTGTGTACGAACTCAGTAAGCATGGGAAATGCTTACCACGAGCTCCGGACAGAGTCTAGGAGAACTGTTCCGCAACTGATGGATAACTTGAGGAAGAGTTTTCCTAGACTCTCAGGTGAAAAATATCCTGGAAATATCCTGGAATATCCGCTGGGACGCTGTCGTTTTTACGACGAAGGGCGGAACCCGCGAGATGTCACCTCAAGCCACTAAATGTTCGATTTTTCATAGAAAATTCCGACCTTTCGAAAGAGAGATTGTCGGATTACTGTATTTTTGGACCTCCTGCTTCCCATGGCCCATGGCGCCGGGTGTAGCGTAACTATGTTCATTCACCATCTCAACGGTTCTTTTTTCTCAAAATTTCTCGCCGATATTCAAAAAATATCCCGGAATATCCGCGGGATACTGCTGGGCATCCCGGCGGATATTTTTGTTTTCCTTAAGGATAGTTCCAGGATATTTTTCACCTGAGCTCGTTCGTGGCTCGTGGATAGCTTTTCCCTGGTTTACCCACATAATTGTTTGGAAACTTCCATAAAACACAATTGAGACTATCTGGGAACAGTAATCTTCATGAACACGGGAATTCCGAAATTTGGTCCATTTTCAAATAAAACCCAAAAATCAATCCGAACCCATTCGAAACAAACCTACACCTCGAGTTGTTTCTCTATGGAAACATTCTCAATTTTCAGCAATATTCAATTCAGCATCAATTTCAGCCGAGTTTCAGACAGTCAGTTATGAAGGTATGGTTCCATGAAAATGGGAGGATGTTCCCAGTGTGTCTGACTGTTTTCTGTTCAAGGCCCATCTGAAACAGACACTTTTCAGACGAGTACTGTAAACTGGAAGAATTGGAAAAGAAATCCCAAGAAGGATCATTGGATTGTCCAAAAATTCATCCGTCTATGATTCCTCCGAACGTCTTCTTCTCGATTCCTCATTTTCCGTATTATATGGTTTTGGTGCAGCCATTTTTCCGACTTTCAGCCCATTTTCAGCCCATCGAGAAACAAAAAACAATTGTCTTCTGTTTCAGATTTCTCATTTCAACTTTCTCATCTGAACTTGATTAGTATCCCTCTACTTTGAAATTTAAAAAAAATCCGAGTTCACAATAAACAATTTCAAACTCGCGCCACGATATCTCGCAACGAAAAAAATGTGTCATCTCCGAATCGTGTTGCGCCTTTAAAGCTGCGATACGGTAGTTGCGCATTTTTCCTCTCGATTAACTCAATTTCAGCGGTTTCTTGCGCTTCGCCTTTTTACCGGAAAAAGCGCGAAAAACAGTTGAAAAGATGGAAAAAATAATAAATGTTTTGTTTTTATTATTTATTATTTTATTTTATTTTTAAAAAAATTTATCATTTTTTTCTTTTTTTTTACACCTTTTCATCTGTTTTTCGCGTTTTTCCGGTAAAAAATGACAAAAAGTGTAAAAAACCGCTGAAATTGGGGGGGGGGGGGAAATCGAGTGGCACAACTAGAGGTTTTTCCGGTAAAAAAGCACCAGACGTGTAAGACGGTTGAAAAATCGCTGTAAAACCGCTGAAATTGAGAAAGTCGATGAGAAAAAATGCGCAAGTACCGTATCGCCGCTTTAAAGGCGCAGCATGTTTCGGCGCTGACAAATGTTTTCGTTGCGAGATATCGTGTGCGAAATTGTTTATTGTGAACTCGGATTTTGAGGTACACCGATAAAATGATCCCGGTTTCTAGAATTTGTGTTGAATGTCTATTTTTCAGTGGGCAATTACTCGCAGTCGTGGCGCACGTTGGGAATTGTTTAGTGTGAACTCTGATTTTGAGATAAAATGATAAAATGATCCCGGTTTCTGGATTGTGTTGAATGTCTATTTTTCAGTGGACAATTACTCGCAGTCGTGTAATCAATCAATCCTGATGACGTCACTGTGTCCCCGTCTCCCCCTCATAAATCGTCTTCCAATACCATCCAACACACACAAGACGTTCTCCCCCTCCCCACGGCCTGTCTTCCCCCCTCCCTCTCTCTCTCTCTGTCTCACAGCCGTCGAGAGACCATTGGCCACTGAAGAGACGGCAGACAGACACAAACGGGGCGAGTGAGCGAGACAGCGTGCGTCAGACACGGCGTGGCAGTGCCATTTCACATTCGATTGCATCGACCATCGTGTGCGCCCCAAACGCGCCTTTTTCACCTTTAAACAGTTCCAAATTTACCGCTGATTAGCTTGAAAATTGATTTTAAAAAATCCATTTAAAAAATCAAAAAATCACTGTCAATTTTTACTCGAATTTTTTCCCTGTTTCCCTTCTTTTTCCTCTTTTAATAATGAAATTCAGATCGCTTCAAGGAAAAAAAGCGGAAGAAAATGTCGAATAACGAGGAAGAGTCTCCAATCGAAAGCGATTTCGACGTCTACTCCGAGACGTCTCCAGAAGCGTCTCCGGAGGTGTCGGTGAGCAAAAATACCTGGAAATTGGCTTAAAATTCTCCGTTTTCATTCAGCCAGTCGAGAATATGCTGATGATAAATGAGCCGGTGGAGGAGATCTTGGAGCACAACAAGCGATGGCTCCGATATGCGAGGGTGGGAATTTCAGTTTTTCTCTGAAAATTTCCCCATTTTCATTGTTTTTTTTGCAGAGAAAACTGTACGGCACTCCGCAAGACTCGCGTCTCATTTCCAACTTCCACGTGGATATTCTGGGCATTGTGAAGGTGTGGATGTTGTTCAAGAACACGATTCTCATCGTTCGCGCCGAAGAGGAGGGTCAGTACAGGGCCGTCGTCGTCAAAGTGAGTGGATTTTGGATTTGAATTGATGAAGAATCAAATTCAACAAAAACTATATCTGGAAACCGAAGAGAAACTTTGGAATTGGAAAAAATTGAAAAAATAGAAAAATTAGAAAGAAACATAATTAATGAAATGTGAATGTCAACGGAAATTTCAAAAAACTCAAAACAAAATCCTGAAACCGGAATGTTCCGTTTTTTTTCGGATAACATCAAATCGGACCTTTAGCTAGGCACCGCAACGAAAGGGGGCGTGGCCGGTCGAATTCTTCTGACCATTCCGTTTTTGGGCTTTTGCGGACCTCTAGCTTGGCCAATTTTGGTTGATCACTGTAGAAACGACTGATCTACAGGTATTCGACCACGTAGAATCGATTGGTGCTATCAGTTTTATCAGAAAACGCCTGGTTAAGCCGAAAAATTGAGAAAATCGAAATGGAGCTCTGAAATTTGCATTTTTGCCCCGCATAAAAGTCGATTACACTACTTCTAAACAATGATTCTGAGAGTTTTTGAGACGTAGAGTCCGTTTTTTTGAAGTCAGAATCAGAATTCGTTTTAGCGAAAAAATTTTATATCTGCTCAATCTGTGACTGAAAATTGTTAAAATTAGCTCTCGCAAAAAAAGTTTCGGAAACTGGAAAAATGTCACAGCTCTGTTTTTGACTTTCCGGAATCCGGAATCCTTTCCGGTTATCAATTCCCTAGTAAACCCATCGTTCTGTTTTCCATTATGCTTTTCGGGGGCTCCCTTAGCCATCAGGACAGTTGGACACGTGAAACAGCGTTTTTAACACTGGAAAATCCGCAAATTGAACAGAAAAGGGTCACGTTGACGAATTGTCCTGGTGGCGAAACGTGGTAGTGTCGAAATGCCGCGAACTATCTGGTGTCGAACTTTCTTTGAAAAAAGTGACGAACTGTTTTGGTGGCGAAATGTCGCTGAGCCGCTATGGAGCTTTGAAAACTTCATTCCGAAAACTTCATTTCGCCACTGAAACCGGAATTCGGAACTCCGGAACCGGAGTCCGCTAATCTGAATTCCACTCAACACTATCTGTAGTGTGTCTTCGGAAAACCGGAAACTGGCTATCCGGATTTATGAACTTTGACATTTCTCATCGGATTTCGCTTTTTTACGCTCTGAAAGACTGAATATGTGCCATTCTCGACTATTTTCCAGGGGCCTTTTCCTGAAAGTTTCGTATATTATATCCTTAATAGTTTCAAAAGACCATTTCGATAATTAACACTTTATCATTGAAACCGGAAACTAGAATCCGGAAAACAGCGTTCCACTCGGTATCAGAGGACACCAGTGGACAAATAAGATGTCCTGAAATTGGGAAACCTGAACTCAAAAAACCTACGAGATTCTGGAACATTTCGGACAGAAAGCACATTTTCAAAAAATTAAATAGATGAACAACTCAGAATTTGCTGAGAGTGCGGTAGAATGTCAATTTTCACTATACACTATTCCTGAAACCGGAATGTTTTTCTTATCAAATTATCATCAAATCAAATCATTTCTTGACCAAAAAGAGCCACTGGAACCGATGAATCCGGAAAGCAGCTGATCGACCGGAAATGGGAAAACCGGAAACTCTCGGCACTTTTCCGGATACTGATTCTCATTGAGCAATAATCGAAAATTGGGAAATCTAAAGAAAAATGAATTAACAAAGGCATTTAGAAAAAATAGACAAAAAATAGACAAAAAATAGGAAAAAATAGAGAAAAAAAAATAGGAAAAAATAGAGAAAAAAAATAGAAAAAAATAGAGAAAAAATAGAGAAAAAAAATAGAAAAAAATAGAGAAAAAATAGAAAAAAATAGAGAAAAAATAGAAAAAAATAGAGAAAAAAAAAATGGAAAAAAAAAGAAAAAAATAGAGAAAAAATAGAAAAAAGTAGAGAAAAATATACATTTTTTTTAATTAAAAAAATAGAAAAAAATTTTAAAAAAAAGTAGAAAAAAAATGAAAAATTAAAAAAAAAACTATTTCTTGCCGAATCGCATTTACACGACAATATGAAATCAAGTGAAGAGCAAAAAAACATTTATTTGAAAAACCATTGAAACTGATTATTCGTATTTCATAGTTGGACATTGTCCTCTCCGGGAACTGAAAAACCATTTCCAGAACCGGAATCCGTCGGTGACTCGAGTGTTTGAGTTCGGTGACCCAGAAGAGACGGAATTTCAAATCGAATTCGACGAGATTGTCACCGAGATGGAAGAATTGAAGAAGGCGATGACAGAGTGAGAGCGTCTCCTGGAATTCCCCCAATTGGCCCTTTGCAGACAAATAACTCCAAAGTACGGAGTGACGGGTCGAGAGGCCCACTTCTACATAGTAGATCAGTTCAAGGAGGCGTCGACGGTGACCGAGTGGCCCGTGTACCAGTGTGTGCAAGTGGGACAGTACTTCGAGTTGCAACTCGCCGAGTCGCCACAGTATGTCGTGCTGGCCAAGGTCGAGAAGAACATCAAGGGAATGTTGCTGGCGTCGTTCGCAAATGTGAGTGTTTTTTGGGGAAGGGAATGGACGGAATAGCCATGACAGGACTATGGACCACTATGTTATACTGTTTCAAACCGGATATCTATAATCGGTTGGCAATGAACTCTCTGATCCGTCGAAAAAGGTGTGAAAAATATGTTCTTCAAGTGGTATCCAGGGATCAGAAAAAAGCAGCTCTGCCGGAGAATCATTATATATCGAGATTGATAAGAGATATCAAAAAGCTGTCAGAAACAAACTTGTAGTCCTAGTTATGATCTACAAGTGTGCAGTTGATAACTTTTTGATATCTCTTATCAATCTCGAGATATAATGATTCTCCGGCAGAGCTCTCCTGGGCAATTTCGATGGCAACCGATAGTATGTGTCAACTTTTAAAAATCATAACAAATTTCAAATTTGAGTAAATGACTCTGTTTAAAAACCAAACTGTAGCTCTAGAAATCTAGTTTTTAGGAAAAATAAGAACGAGTCTCATTTTCAGGAAAAACGCTGGGTGCACATGCGAGACGGACTCGTACACGAGGTCGGCTGGAATCGGAAGCAATTCTACGACTATGGCCAAAACGGTCAACAGGTTAGTGTTGAATTCCCCTCTCCCTTAATAATCACTAAATTTCAGACGATCTACGTTCCCGGACACGGTCGGGATATCTGTGCGGCGGCGTTGGCGAACAAGGTGCCCGACTTCGCGTTCAGGTACAATTACACCAATCTGCATAGGCTTCGGGTAACATTTTTGAAAGAGACTAAACGAGACAGTAGAGTTTTTGCAGTCGGGAGACATGGTCGCCGTGACGGACGTCAGACACCGCGGCTTCTGGTACGCGCACGTCGTCGAGGACACTCTCAACTCCGACCACTACTTCTTCCTCTCGACTGGAGAGGACATGCATCGCGATCAGAACGGGGTGAGTAGTTCAGAAGACGTTCTTCCCGGTTCTCAGTTTCAAATTTCCAGCGTCCCACCCACTTCCACGTCTACAGTCCACGCATCTTCCCGATCGAGGCGATCAAGAAGAGCGGCATTCAGCTGCGGCTGCCGAGGGATTTGACGGTGCGCGTCAACGAGTCCGATCTCGACGCCTACCGGAGGATCTATGCGCCGTCGGGAGTGAGTTTTCTGCTGTACATTGAGGATCACGTAAACACGTGGAAACCCTAGATCTTTGGGCTCCTGGGACTGTCTAGAACTCATTCCCAAGTGGCCACTTGTCTACGTGAAAGTTTACGTGGAATTACGTGTACACGTGGAAGTGCGGACAAAGTTCTCTCAGTTGTTCCTGTGACAGTCTATCTACGTGACCATGTGAACCATCATCTTTGTGGTTCACGTGGTCACGTGGAAGTCTTCTGTGGCAGTCTAGAGCCCAGTAGTACGTGGCCACTCGTTTACGTGAAAATCTACGTGGAATCACGTGAACAACCATCTTTGTGGTTCACGTGGTCACGTGGAAGTCTTCTGTGGCAGTCTAGAGCCCAGTAGTACGTGGCCACTCGTTTACGTGAAAGTCTACGTGGAACTACGTGTACACGTGAGACCGTGTTCTACGTAGACATTGGAGCAAAGTTCTCTCACTTGTTCATGTGGCAGTCTATCCACGTGGCCACTACGTGAAAGTCTACGTGGAATCACGTGAACAACCATCTTTGTGGTTCACGTGGAAGTCTTTTTTGTCAGTCTAGAACACATTACCACGTGAAAGCTCACGTGGAATCACGTGAAACTCATTAACATTCCCCCCTTCTTGTTCCAGAGACTCCTCGGCTCCTACATTGGCCTATCGCCCGACTTTTGGCGCTACGCCCTCTCGCAGCACACCAAGAATCGAACGAGAAGGCAGCTCTACGATTCGATGAAGGAGACGTTGCGCTATGTGGAGGTGAGCCCTTTCTCATATCCATTCTTTCCTCATTTTCTCTCTTTTCAGATCTTCCGCCCCACAAAAACGGGCGGAGTCCAACTGACGGCCGGCGTCATCACCGGCAACCGCGAGCACATTCTGCGAATTGTGACCGCCGACGAGGAGACGCCGTTCTACATGCACTACAAGTGAGTGGTTCTTTTTTGTTCAAAAAAAAGAGTACGATGGAATACTAGGAATAGTTGAAACTGAGATTTGGGTGGTTGATGAAACTGAAATCTCTTACTGTTCTGGGTCAGCGGTTTGCTCGGCGAGCACAATTCACCAGCTCGCTTATAGACCAGATGGGCTCTTCTGAGCAAGATTTTTTTTTGCCTCGAAACATTCTCCTCGAAGATTTCAGCTCAATACTCAATGAGATCACTGAAACATCATACATTTTTGGTGGATCAGTAGATTTCCCGAAAAAAAATCCGTTCTTTGTTTTCTCTGAACACTGAAAATGGGGGCTCCATGGCTCATATGAAGCTGAATTTAGCGTCGGGCTCCCCTAGAATTTGTGAGGGCTCGTTCCGTGACCCTCGGTGAACTCAACCTGTCCCATCCTGTCCCATCCAACACTGCTATCTAATCAGGTCTACATCTCCCCCAAACTGAGGAGTAAGCGGAGCCACACTTCCTTGGTGCCTGGCTTCCCACTTACTCTCTCCTTCTCTATTTCTTCTCTCAATGACAGCTGACCCGTTTGTGAGGCGGATGTTTCCGGATAAGCGTTCACAAATCTCAAAGAATCAAAGCAGCAAAATCAGTGAACCTAATGAGAATTGGATGAAACAGAGACATTCTGGAAAGCGCACTGATAATCATTGCAGCGACCTGCGCATCTTCCACCTCGGCACGTGCATCGACTCCGAGTTGGCCGTCTCGTTCGACATTGAGAAGCTGGAGAGACACGCGAGGCTCGTGTGAGTGGACGATGACCTTCTTCTTCTACTTATAAATACTTTCCAGACAGCAACGGAGATCCTTCGGCGCATTCTGAGGACGCGGAAGAGCGTACCATCGAAACGATCTCATCCCCTTTCCTCTGTCCATTGAATATTAGTTGAATTCAACACTTTCCATTGACCTGTTTGATTTCCAGAATGAATTTCGTTCTCTTCGAATTATCAAAGAAACCTTTTCGTTGCAGGACCTGAAAGTTCAGGAGTTGAAAGATCAGAAGATCAGGAATTACGCTGCACCTTTAAACCAAAACTCACTGAATTCGACTCGATTCTGCGACTATTCGGAAACAGTTGCTGGCAATATCATCGTTTATCAAACAAATCTGCCTCGTCAGTTTCCAGCTCATTGTCAGGCTGTGAACTGGAGCCGAAGAGCTGTTGTGTTACAGATCAAACAGCAAACTTCTGTTTCTGACATTTCCAAAAACGATCATTTTTCATAAAGTTTCCGTTATTTTCGTTGTTGTTGACTGCACCTAGTCTCTTGCCCTGAAAAGTTATGAAACTTCCAGCGTTTCCAAATTATGCGCGAAGCTCAAAAACCCGCGCCGACCATGCAGCTACAGAATCCAAAGCGAGCGATAAAGCGAACGAGAATCGATAGATGTCAGAAAATCGTAATTGTTTTCGAAACTGCTACTAATTAGACGTTCTTTAAACAGGACAGCGGTTCGAATGGTTTGTCACTGCTCTTCTTGCACATATACACTGTGTCTGTAACAGTAATCCACACATTTCCTGTGTTTTGTTGGAATCTGTAACCCATCTCTGAAAGTTACGCCATTCACTGAAACAAGCATTCATCTTTCCCACTATTGTCCCTAATGTGCCGTGTCTGCTTAACCTCCCGACCTCCCCCCTTATCCTAATTACAGCCCCATCCATCTGCATTGATTTCCAGACAAGTGGTCTATGTCCCAAAGGGTATTTAGCACGTTCTAGTGTCATTCGGGTGGTTTCTCCTCTCCCATCCTTCTCATTTCCAGCCCCGAATCCCTCCAATAATGTCGTCTTTCCTGAACTACTTGGAGTCGGAAGAGGAGTATCCGGCAGTCGATCCAATCGGAAACAAGGAAGAATACGTGGAAGTGGAGAAGGAGCCAGAGGAATACGAGCATGGGGACATGAAAGAAGGTGATTAGTCAGCTCTTATCACTCTTCCCCAGATAACTGTTCATCTAGTTCACCTGTGGGCGAATTTCTGATTGAGTCATTTTCATTTCGGCTTCTAGAAACACAGTATTCCGGGTTAATTGGAGCTGACTGTCTTCTTGATGTTTTCCGTTTCAAGAGGATCAAATCAAGTTTTCCAGGTATTTTGATGCTATTCCACCCACTCCAAACAATCAGTGTATTTAAAAAAAGTTGGAAACTCTTTATTCGCTACTATCATTACCAATTTCAGCGGAAGTTACAAAGTCCTTGCACTATCCTTCCTTTTTCAGCTGATGTTGATTTCCCCTGTGGTATCCGATATTTCACTCTTCTTGTTACTGTCCGAGATGAAGATTTTGAAGAGAAAAAAGCTTTGTCGGCCGCCGGCGGGTCTCGCAACGACCGAGACACAGCTCCATGTTTGTAACCGTAACCCATGGTCTAAAAAGACGGTATTCAGCCGGTTTTCATTCGGATTTCTCGATAAAACGAATAAAGCATGATGAGAGAATCAATTGACACGAAAACATCTGGAAAAACGGCTGGAATTGAATTTTCCTGGCCATTTGAAATTTTCACAACTTTTCCACAGTAATTCGCGCCGGCGCGAAACTGTCCGCGGCCTAGGAAACTCTTTCTCGCGAAAACTCGTCAAATACTTCATCTCGGATGATAGTATGTACAACAAACCTGAATAAACACATGCAATTACCAAAACGATCATCTTCCTGCTCCTGTTACGTCTGTTATCCGATATAGTAGTTCTTGTTTCAACTGGCATTGAAACTGTATTTGACGGTTTTCGTTTTAATCATCGGTCTCTACATAAATGATCAGTTTTGAGATGAAATTTCAGTTCTGGAGAAGTTCTGGAGAAACAATTTTCGAAAAGCTGATTGCAAGTTTTCAATATCCGAAACTTCTAAATCTTGCTTGAAACTGAGATTTCTGTTCGGTATTTCAAATGGTTCCACTTATTTTCGATACATTTTCTCAGACGGCGTCGTTGATGGCTGAACAACGGATTTCTCAAGCACGCAGGTTTCAGTGGAATGTTTTTGTCCGTTTTTCGGAATTCCGGTTTTTTATGGTAATAGTTGTTCAGATGTGTCTCGTTCATAATTCAGGATCCACATTTCGATCATTCATCTCACGTTCACACATTCCAGCTAGACAAACCCAATGGCTTGTCACTGCTTTTTTTGCACATATATACTGTGTCTGTTACAGTAATCCACACATCTCCTGTGTTTTGTTGGAATGAGTGCACCTTTAAACCAAAACTCACTGAATTCGACTCGCGTTCGCCCTGTTTTGAAACTTCCAGCGTTTCCAAATTATGCGCGAAGCTCAAAAACCTGCGCCGACCATGCAGCTACAGAATGCAAAGCGAGGGATAAAGCGAACGAGAATCGATTGATGTCAGAAAATCGTAATTGTTTTCGAAACTGCTACTTCTTTAAACTCTTTTCTTTAAGTTCTTTAAACAGGACAGCGGTTCGAATGGTTTGTCACTGCTCTTCTTGCCCATATACACTGTGTCTGTAACAGTAATTCACACATTTCCTGTGTTTTGTTGGAATGTGTAATCCTTCTCTGAAAACTACAACATGAGCTGAAACAAGCATTCATCTTTCCCACTATTGTCCCTAATGTGCCGTGTCTGCTTAACCTCCCGACCTCCCCCCTTATCCTAATTACAGCCCCATCCATCTGTATTGATTTTCAGACAAGTGGTCTATGTATCAAAGGATATGTAGCACATTCTAGTGTCAATCGGATAGTTTCTCTTCTTCCCCGTTCCCCTCTCAATCCTTCTAATTTCCAGCTCCAGAATCCCTCCATAACTGTTTCACATCTAGCTCATCTAGTTTACCTGTGGGCAAATTTCTAATTGAGCCATTTTCATTTGGGCTTCTATTCTAAAAAGACAGTAATACAAACACAGTTTTCCGGGTTAAAGGGGTAGTTCCGCTATTTTTTTGTTGCCCAGATTTCTTCAGCATCGGATAGAGCGCAAAAAGTTATGCTAGAGGCTCGTAATGGGAAACGCTCAAAAATGACTATTAGGGGGTGTTTCAGAGGTCCAAAGTGTCCCCGCGCGGCTTTTCTCCTCTCCCATCCTTCTCATTTCCAGCCCCGAATCCCTCCAATAATGTCGTCTTTCCTGAACTACTTGGAGTCGGAAGAGGAGTATCCGGCAGTCGATTCAATCGGAAACAAGGAAGAATACGTGGAAGTGGAGAAGGAGCCAGAGGAATACGAGCATGGGGACATGAAAGAAGGTGATTAGTCAGCTCTTATCACTCTTCCCCAGATAACTGTTCATCTAGTTCACCTGTGGGCGAATTTCGTTTCAAGAGGATCAAATCAAGTTTTCCAGGTGTTTTGAAGCTATTCCACTTCAACCAATCAGTGTATCTAAACAAGTTTGGAACTCTAAATTCGCTAATATCATTATCAATTTCAGCGGAAGTTACAAAGTCCGCGGGTCTCGTCACGAGAACACATTAAACTTTTTTCGAAAATCTACATGCGCCTTTAAAGAAACTACTGTAGATTTCGTGTTTTGAGTTTCTTTCTAGTACCGTAGTTTCTTCAAAGAGGCATGTCGATGCGGTGAACTTCAGGCTCCGCCGCATCCGCTGATTTTGATAATATCACTTTGCAGAAGACGTTGAGGATGGCTCGGAGGAGGAGGAGCATTAGGAATATCCAAAGATCTGGAGATTATCAACGACTGTTATCCGATATACAAGTTCATGTTTCAACTGGCATTGAAACAGCATTTGACGGTTTTCGTTTTAATCATCGGTCTCTACATAAATGATTACTTTTGAGCTGAAATTTCAGTTCTGGAGAATTTCTGGAGAAACAAATTTCGAAAAACTGATTGCAAGTTTTCAATATCCAAAACTTCTAAATCCTGCTTGAAACTGAGATTTCTGTTCGGAATTTCAAATGGTTCCACTTATCATCGATACGTTTTTTCAAACGGCGTCGTTGATGGCTGAATAGGGGGGATTTCTCGAGCACGCAGGTTGCAGTGGAATGTTTTTGTCCGTTTTTCGGAATTCCGGTTGATTAGGGTTATGGTTTCAGCCTCGTTCGTAATTCCAGAGCACCAGTAGGCAGCAAACTCTTTGCCGACATTATCTCGGGGTAGTCTTATCGAAACAAACGGGCATTGTCAAATGATCTCCAACAATCACTACATAATGTTTTTGTTACAGTGATCCACATTTCACACATTCCTAGCTAGACGATGCTAATGGCTTTTCACTGCTTTTCTCGAATATATACACTGCAGAGTTGTGCGGAAGTGGTTTTTTGAAAATCCGGAAAGCGGAAGTCGGAAGTTGGAATTAAAATTCTATTTTCCGGAATTCGGAAGTCGGAAGTTGGAAGCTCTAAAAACGTCCAGAATCCGGAATCCGGAAGTCGGAATTTAAAAGAAAAGATTTCGAAAAATCAATATTTTTAAAATGTATTTCAACATCGACAACTAGCAGAAAAAGTAAGAAAGGCTTGTATACAGGTACACTTGCCAAGTTTCAAAAAAATCTGAAACCTCGGGTAAAATGACCTCCCTTGTGAAAACTACGACATTAAAACAAGCATTCATCGTCGAACTATTGTCTCTAATGCTCATCTCCCCCTGTCATCTCCCGACCTCCCCCCTTATCCTAATTACAGCCTCATCCATCTACATTGACTTCAAGACAAGTGGTCTATGTATCAAAGGATATGTAGCACATTCTAGTGTCATTCGGATAGTTCCTCTTCTTCCCCGTTCCCCTCTCAATCCTTCTAATTTCCAGCTCCAGAATCCCTCCAATAATGTCGTCTTTCCTGAACTACTTGGAGTCGGAAGAGGAGTATCCGGTAGTCGATCCAATCGGAAACAAGGAAGAATACGTGGAAGTGGAGAAGGAGCCAGAGGAATACGAGCATGGGGACATGGAAGAAAGTGAGAATGATTAGATCGAATTGATCAGATCACTGTATCAGCGCTAGTTGATCAAGATCTAATGAAACTGCTAATCATTGGAGTACTGTATGACGTTGCCATCTCCTGACTTCAATAGCAAGTTCTTGTATTTCGTCTCGTTTCTGCAAAGCATTGTCTTTCAATCTAACAACATTATCATTGAAAAATCAATAAATCCCCCTTCTTTTCAGCAGCCGACAACGAAAACGGCTCGGAAAAGGAGCATTAGGTAGATCAAGCTCTGTTCCAGTTGTCCTTTTCTGTTTCACGTCATCATGATTTGTTGGAGGTTGTTTTCTTGATTGATTCCATCTGTAATCACATACGATCCCGTTGTTTTTGGTGTGTTGATTGAATACTTTTCAACTGTCTCGGTATCAGAGATAGATTACTGTATCAAATTCCAGTTATATAGGGATTGGGATTGTTTGAAACTATTGGGATCACTCTCCATTCCATCCACTATATAATATCACGTTTCAGCTAAAGTTCCAGATCAAGTTGAACAGAAACCATTTGCTTTGAATGAACCAATATTATTCTTTGAAATTCTTTTCGCTCCCTTGGAAGAGGAGGGGAAAACTCGGCCACCACGCTGATTGGCCTCTGCAACCAATCAGCAAGGCTGGATCCGCCCCATCGATACGAGACCCACGAGGGACTAGGTTTGGATTTCTCTTCCAAGTGAGCGAAAAAATTTTGAGAATAAGAAACCATCAGCATTAAACACTTCTAAAACGATATTCATTTGAAAGTTCATTGAATCAGTAACATTTCCCCCGCTGGTAACTCTTTTCTAGTTATCAATAGGAAAACGTGCTCTTCCCCAATTCTCAATGAGTTTCTTCCAGTTTTCTCTGGTTCTTTTTCGTTCATTCCAAAACGCTCTCAAAAACGATCGATTGATAACTCTGTCTACCTCTCTCTTATGATGACTTTGAAACCGGAAAGTCTGGAAAAGGAGATCTGAATCTTGTGTGAATTTCGCGTCTTTTTTAACCCGGAAAACAACCGGTTCCAGAATTGAAACCCGACGACTTTTCTCTAACAAAACTAGGGTAACGTCCTGTTTTCCGCTTCCCTCACCATTTACAGATCAATAAGAAATTGGCAAATAACCAACCTTATTCCCAATTCATATCAGTTTGAAACGGAAAATGTTCGAGTAACCGGATCATGAGGGCAGACGGTCGGATCTTGAGGTTCAAGTCGGAGAAAAATTGTCGTTTTTTTAGCGAGACCCCGCTCCCGACGATCATCAAAGTGTACAGTGTCAGAGACTCTATAGAATGTGAAAAATGTTTAAACTTGGTTGGAATTGAGGGTGAAGGAATAAAAATAAAAAATGAAAAATCGTTTATTATCTGTAAAAGAGACAATGTTATTAAAACCGACTATAAACATCAATACAAAAAACACCGATTCAATTTATGTTCGTTCTTCGCCACTTCTCAACGCTCGGAAAAGTATTTGTAGGCCAGGAAGAAGTAGTAGAGAATGGGAAAGAGGAACACGAACAGCTTCTGCTCGAGCTGCGAACTGAAGAAGATCGTGTCGATTGTCGATGGGTTGGCGAACGTCGGGACCACCTGGTGGAGCATCTGGATCTGGTTTCTCGAGTATCTCCTCGCCACGTCTGTGTAGCTCATCTCGGACCACGATTTCTGGAAAATCGAAGAGGTTTATCAAATTGATTCGAACTGGATCGAATGAAGAGAGAAGTGAAAGTTTAGGAGAGCTCAAAGAAACAGTAAAACACAAGAGTGTCGTAACTTGTGTTTCGAAAACGGATAATCATTAAATCTCGAGATTGATAAGAGATATCAAAAAGTTGTCAACAGCAAATTTGTAGTCCTAGTTATGATCTACAAGTTTGCTGTTGGCAACTTTCTAATATCTCTTATCAATCTCCAGATATAACGATAATCCGGCAACGTATACGGTAATAGTAATAAAAGAACTTTGAAAGCTATCTAGCACCTCTTAATAGCGATGAAAAACGATTGGGAGCTATCGAGATGAACAAATATGTTCCTGATGCTCTGAAGAGCAGTGAGGAGCCATTAGGTGCTTCTATGGGTAATACAGGTACCAGAGGGCACTTCAACAGTTATCAGAAGTTATCAGAAGTTATCAGAAGCTCTCAGAAGCTATCAGAAAACGCTATCAGAATTAGGAGCAAATTGAAGATAATCAATCCAAAAAGGAGCTGGCAGGAGTAATCAGAAGCGTTTAGAGTCTATCAAGAAGTATCCGGAGCTATCGAAAGGACCTTTCAGAGACAAGTGGATTTTCAGTAATAATTTAACTAACAATCCGAAACGACAGATATCTTTTGGAAACCAGTTGAGGCTCTCAAGAGCTGTTTGAAGGTGTCAAGAGCTCTCAGAGTATATCAGCAACTGTTCGAAGCCAACCGTAGCTATCGAGATGTTTCAGAAAGAAGCAGAAGACATGAGAAACTGATTGAAGTTATCAGAAGCCCTTACGAGTAATCAGCATTTATCAAAGGTACTATCAGAGCTTCATGGATCTGCCAGAGACTATCAGACGCTTACGAGAGTTATCACTATCTATCAGAAACCCTCTGGGGACTATCAGCAGCTCACGGCATCTTCCAGGAGCTAGCTGAGACTATAGGAAGCAAGTTGGGGGTAACTGGACATGTCAGAGACTGATTGAGGATATCGAATCTTATCAGAAGTCAGTTAGAATAGACGCACGCAATCGATCGACTTTTTTCACAATGTTCCCAAATCTATGAACAGTTGGAAACGGGAATTCACAGTTTCACCTCTTTCTCAAAATCCCCAATTTAGCATTCTTAATCAATACTATCCACTCTCGAATTACTCACCGCCTCTCCCTTCTGCACAATCTCCACAACGACTCGTTTCGCGTCGCCCATCGCCTCGTGGCGGATCACAATCTCCTTCTCTCCGCTTCCATCGGCCATTTGCACAACGTGGCAGTCTCTGGATACATCAATTCTGATTCGATCTATCTATCTATCTACTCACCCTCCACGCCAGAACATTCTTCTGGCTCCCATGTCCCTCGTGAGAACCTTGAAGAAGTTCACATCTTCGAGGATCTGGAATCGGTTCGTCTTCCGGTACTCGGCGTTGAATCGCGATCCGATCTCCATTTCGGGCGAGTTTTGGAACTTTTCGCAAAAGTTGAGAACCCGCGTCGGATTGCGGCCGAGACGCTCCGTGACGTGCATCTTCTTCGCGACCACGTGGATCAGCGCCTGGTTGTCCACGTGGCGGACCGATTTCACTCGGAGCTCGTCCATTCGGAGGGTCTGAAAGAGTGCTAGTTCTCGAATGAAAGCGAGAGAAAGTGCTTACCTCGAGCTCATAGAAAATCTCCGACAGCTCGTCCTGATTTCCAATCTCGATCCTCCCGAAGTGGGTCTTCTGGAAGCAGTCGAAGAACCGTCTGTGGATCGAGTCTTTGTCGAATATCTCGATCCGCAGGACGTTGATCCTCTTCGGCGCGTAGTCTCCGAACGGGATCTTTGCCAGAGAGTGCTGGAAAATGCTTCAGGTCATAATAGATCTTCTGATTGTTTGCGGTAAAACAATAAATGCTTGAAATTGGAAATTTTCAGCTTCAAGAGGTCCCCAAGGCTACATTAATTCTACTGTCATTCCAATCCTCGAAAAAAGAAACATTATCTTTCCTTATCATTATCAGCGCTATCCCGCTGCTAACTGTCATTCCTATCACTTTTACCCTTTTTGCATCCCATAAAGTGCGTCCCATTAAAAAATACAGAGATTGAGCGGCACCCCAAAGTAGGATCACTATATCTCGAGATTGATAAGAGATATCAAAAAGTTGTCAACCGCAAACTTGTAGTCCTAGTCATGATCTACAAATTTGCTGTTGACAACTTTTTGATATCTCTTATCAATCTCGAGATATAATGATTTTCCTTTAAGGTGCCGCTCTATTCGAGGAAATCCGGTATCTAGAGCTCGTTTTCTATTTTCCAGAATGACATTAGGTCTATCCGATGGCCTCTTAAGTAGTTTGGCTTATCAGAACATTTATTGAGGAAACCTTGAAACAGGGAATTTTTTTCATCAGAAACTAAGTACTAGTGCTTCTCTGTTTCTCAAAAGTTTCCTATCATCCTCCAATATCCTCAACACGTTCTTCTTGGAAATATTCCCCCTAAATCCCTCATTCTACTCTCATCGACATGTGAAATAGGCTCAGAGTCTCAATGTCAACAACTACTTTGATTCTCTGTTTCTCAATCCCCTCATCCACTCACCTCTACCGTCAATTCTCCGATTGTTGTTTCTGGTCGGCATACGTAGTGTCTGAGGAGTCTCGCGTACACTCCGGCCGCATCCACCTCCACCAACCGCCCGTCCGGACAGTCCAGCACCACCCGGTTCTCTTCTCCGGGCGTGCCGGTCCACTTGAATGTGTCCAGTTGGATCCGCGGCGCGTCGTCGTCGTCTCTGCTATCGAAGCGGATCTTCGAGAAGGTGTACGGGACCTTCTTCTCGAATCTCCGGATCGATGGCACCTTCTTGATCAGCGAGTGCCTGCAATAAGTGAGGTTCCATCATCTTATCAGTTTATCTTATCAGAGCATTAATGAAAGTTGCATAAACTATATACCACAGGAAAAGGCACAACGAATGAGACAGTTTGAATCGCTAGTGGAATAATTTTGCTATGAAACCGTATTTTTTATCATATCAGCCTTATCAGTACGAACAGTGACTTTCCGATGACTCACAATCAGCTAATTCCCGTATTATCGAATGCCATCGAAATGGCCCGCAAGCTCTGCCGTTGAATCATTATATCACGAGATTGATAAGAGATATCAAAAAGTTGTCAACAGCAAACTTGTAGTCCTAGTTTTAATCTACACGGTTGCCGTTGATAATTCTTTTATATCTCTTATCAATCTCGAAGTATAGTGATTTGCAGGCGGTATTTATCACCAAAAGCATAAACTTCCTGTGGAAGCCTTATCTTATCGGTAAATCTCTTCAAGTTTCGAAAAGATATTCATTACAGTTCCCCCCAAAACTCATCAGATAAAACGGTTTTGAAACAGGAACATAAAAGTGCTCAATACTCACCTGACATCGATCCTCATGAATCGGAGGACCGTGAAGATCGTGAAGTACGATGGCATTCTCTCGTACTTGGCAGACATTGTTGTTGAGTTTGTGTGTGCTGGAAATGGGGCAATTCGAGAGAGGAGGGCTAAACAAGGCGTTCAAGATGGGAGGGGAATGAATGGAAGGAGAGCTCACGAGAGACAGTATCTGGAGGGCGGGGATGGGGCGTGCTCGTGTGCTCTGTGAGCAGTGCATAATGGTTGCGAAAGAGGGTGATGGATGACAGATGAATGGTCGACAGGTGGAAGAGAACAAAGAGATGAGAAGGCAGATAGGGAGGGGTAATTGTTCTGTCGAAGAGAGCATTTATGGGGTGGATTGGAGATGAGAGGGAGATTAGGCTGAGATCAGTCATAGAGCAACTAGGTTCTCGAACTCACGATTCTTATAGTTTCACTCTGAAACAGAAACAATGGATAACCAGAACTGGAATGAGAGAGTGAGCATCATCCGCTGGAAATTACCATCTATCAGGTATGCACCAAAAAAACATGAAAAAAAACGGAAAACGGAACGGCTCAGATTTTTTCCGGAAAGAAACGGAAACGGAAGCTCAAAAATGAACGGAAAACGGAAGACGGAAAATGGAATTCCTGCTATCTCTATCCAATTTCGGAAGGAAATCGTTGATACTTGTCCCATGATTATTTTGAACTCAATTTTGGCACTTCTTTCAAATTTGAACTGATTATGAAACTGAAAAAAATCATCGTTCCCTTTTTTTTTTTGAAATCCTCCACGTGTCTCTGAAACTAAAAAAAGTTCATTTCAGCCATTGTCCACTGGCATTTCTCAAGTTTGAACCAAAATTTGCGATAGTTTAGCATTGAAATGTGCTCAACTTTTCACTGTATCTTCTTAATGAAACCGAGAGAAAAATTTCCAAGATCAATCCAAATCATTTGGCATCCATTATCACTTCCATTATCACTTGTGTCCTATTTGTTTTCTCACTTCATTACCTCTTTTCTAGCAATCCTTTCATCTTCTCACACCTCCTTCGCACATAACACGTTCTTCGTAAGACTCGAGGGCTAATTTTTATGTGACCATGTCCATTTGGACTAGTACCACCCATCTACAATGACTTAGGCTCCGGACTCCACTTGGAGGAGTACGGTAGGTGCTCAAAGAGCACAATATCGACTTTTCTGTTCGTGAGCACCTAATTGTATGTTTTCCCAGACTTTCAAGTAGATATAATGACTGAGCATCGTTGACTGGGACTGGAAACTGGCGAGTGGGAAGACCAAAAGATGATGACCGAGATAGATGGATGAACCTGTCCGCGAACACCCACTGGACCATAAGTCCTGCGATCTACACTGGGAACAGCCGTGATTGACAGGTGTCCTTATTGCGCGCAAAGAGTGTCCAACCAACCCTTTGCTCTCATATAAAAATTATTTTGAAACAGAAAGAATGATTTTGTTGCTTGTTTTTGACAATTTCCACCCATCTGACACTAGAGATTCATATTCTTTCTTATTTTTCTTCCGTTTCAACAAAACGGGATGTTCGGTGGTGGCAAATGAGGAATGTTTTTCTACTCGTCTTAAACATTATAGTTTTCGCCGAAAGTGGTGGCAGTGAGGACGAAGGAAATGAGTGGAGCGGCGGTCCCGAAACGAACAGATTGAACGTTCCGTTACTTATTGGTTTCCGACCGTTTTTTTCGTGAATAGGAAAAATAACAGAAGCAGAAGCAATGAAGAATCTTTTGACACCAAAAGTAATTTAACCAGCTCTTCCTCCTAATTGCTACTTTCTCATAACCCCCTCCCTGTATTTTGGAAACTGAAAAAGTGGTAAATGAGAGGAAGAAAAGAGAAAATCGTTTTTATTCCAACGTATCACTGGTCAATTTGGATGTTCTGCTTCCATATTCCAATTCAAAAATAAGTTCAAACAACAGGAGGGAACGGAATGAGAATATCATCAGAAGACCATATTCCAGAATCCTTATGATCCTGGAATACAGATTGGCAAGAAGGTATGCTCAAAAGGCAGGATACGAAATCGAGATGGGTTTGAAAAAGAGTGCGAAGTGTTGATTTTGTTAATCATAAAAGGCTTATCTCCCAACTGAAACAAGGTAATAATTGAATGTTTCTATACAGGTTATAGGGGAAAATGAACTGGGAAGTGGTTCCACGTCTGTAGCTTAATGATTTGTGCCAGAGTGATTCGAATAAACCGTTTCGTTGAAACAGAACATTATCTCTTCTCTTGAATTCTTATCATCTTCTGGTCCCTTTCTTGCCCTTCTATCATTTTCTGTCTCCTCGGACCAATATTCCCAGGTTACCACTACTGTTTTAGTCTCTCGGAAGCCATTAGGAACTACAGGTCACCGAATAGTTGCAGTCTCAACTCTGCAGTGAAACAGGAGAATATCTAGCACTGTGATCTTCCCACAACGACCGAAAACTGTCGTTCTGGAGATATAGGGAATCTCGGTCTCTTCATTTTCCGTTTTCCGGATCCAACTTTTTCAGTTTCACACCGGTCATGAGAAAGGTGAACCATTTGGTTTTCCAGTGATTGGAAGGACACATTGATCTTAAATACTTTCAATCTTTAACATGAACTTCATCAAACAGTCCTGTTCTGGCTGGAGCCTCACAGAGTACATAGATTTCGGATAGTACTGATCTTATCTTTAAAACAGTAAGTTATCAACAATCACAATCATCCATTCACATCTGTGCTGTCAAAACCCGGGGGAACTTCTGAATCCATTCATTTCCCGTTTCATCAGGTTCATATACAACTATCATCTTCTTTCTATCTCACTTTCCCAAACACCATTGCTCCTGATGTCCATTAGAACTGTTTGCCCATCGAGACCACCCACTGCTATTTCTCAAATAGAGGGGTAGAAAAGGGGGTTAATTGGCGGGAAGAGGGGATTAGTGGGGGCCAGATGACGTGAGAACAGAGGGTGAGGAGGGGGGGGGGGGTCTGCTGGTTGCGGGAAAACGGAGATTAGATGGAGAAAAGGGATCGTAAAGCAAGGAAATGACAAGTTGATGGGTTAATTGACACGTTTCTTTGATGGTTTTACAGATTATCGTTGTCTCGAGAAGATGGGGAAGACACAAGGCATGGGGGCTCGAAAGGGATCGATAAGCGAGTTCTTGATCGTATCAAGTGATCATTTACTGGAATAAACGATAGCGTAGCAGTTGCTCCAAGTTAGTACAATATTTGAAACAGGGAAAGATTTTTGTTTGGTACAAATTCCAATACGTTCAATTGGAAAAATGGCAGCGACAGTTGCCGCAACAGGACTATGTTCATATCAAGAGATTTCACTGATACCCTCCCAATCAATATCAGATTATCAGGCAATCCATTTCGTTCCAGTTCAGAGCTTCTTCGAGATGATTTCCAAGCTCATCTCGGCAAAAGTTTGGCGGATTTGCCGCAGCAAATCGGCGGATCCGCGGCAAAAGTGGGCGGGGTTTAGCAGAAAGATGCGCAATTCGATGAGACGCAGAGAAAAGTACAAATCGGCGGAATCGCCGCGGAAAATCGGCGGATCCGCGGCAAGAGCTTGTAGAAAGTACGGCGACGGGCGGAACCCGCGAGATGTCGGGCCATGCGAAAGGTGACCTCTGGCAGTTGCCTCTACCTCCATCTCGAAACACACTCAAGTTCAGGCCTCTCGAAAGAGAAAGCCGAAGAACTGTATATTTTGGTTCCGCTCGCCAACTGACGTTGCTACGCCAGGTGAAGCATTATATTCTTGCACTCCTTTTTAAGATGTCTCAAACGAAGAAACCATTCCTTTTTTGGTTGCTGTTAACCTCGCTCGGCGGATCCGCCGCAACAAATCGGCGGATTCGCCGCATTCCGCGGCGATTTTGCCGATTTGCTGCGGCGGATCCGCCAAACTTTCGCCGAGATGACAATTCAAGGAAATTTCTAAAAAAAGGATATATAAAAGTGTTGTTTCGAATATCTTCTCAACTTCTGTCCCCACTGCTAATGTTTCTATTCCGCAAAGTTTTCATTTTGAGATACTGGTGAAGCAGTAATTTGTTGTATGTAGTGATTCCTTCCTCTTGAGACCAATCTTATCAGTATTATCAGTTAGTGTTCAGATCATTTTAACAGTTGCCACTTTGAAAATGATAAAGTTGCAAGAGCTCGTTGATAAGAGCGTCCCAGTTCTCCATCCACATCAGAAGCTATCACTGATAAGAGAGCTCTGATTAAGAATGAAAATGGCGCTTTCTTTTCTTGAGAGCCATAGAAATAAAAAAAAAACTAGGGTACGTTTGTGTTTATGAAGAAGAAAACTAATTGAAAAGTTCAACAAATCTGTTTCATGGTTAATGTGAAACAGTGAGGATTTGGTTTATTCCGATGAACTAATCAATGGTTAAAAAGGTAAAGGGGTAAAGGGCATAAGCTATATCGAAACGCTGAAGGATAGACGATTCTGAACGAAAGATCAGGTGGATGTTACGTCTGTAGCAATTGAGAATTTAAGTCACTCTTCGTGGTAACAACTACTTCCCATTTTCGACTGGGAGGGGTGAGCGCCGGGACTGAACCCTTGACCCTTGGATTGAGAGCGGCCACCACTGCCACTGCACCAACCCTCCCCTTATCCCGCAATTCATGGTTCTTCGAGAATGCGCTGATAACTGGTCAATTGTGAGGTGTCTAGAAAGAAGCTCTAAATGTGTTCTACTGAAATTCAGTGGTCATCCAAATACCGTCAAAACTCTATTCTAACGGCATGCCGTTAAACTCTTCAACCTTGGGTCCGTTAAAATAGAGTTTTTTACGGTAAGTTAACGTTTCAAAACGTTCGCCGTCTTGCATTTCATTTCATGCATCTTCTCAACTTTTCAAATTTATTTACCGTTTTGGTCAATCTACAAAAGTTTCTGTTTCCCAAAAAATGCATTGACGGAATTGAAGTCAAAAATCAAAAGTTTCGCATATCCGAACAATGTCTCGAGAATCCTTCCAATCGGTCGGAATTCCGGAAAAAACCCGGTTTTCCGGATACCGTAATCACCTGAGCCGGAAAACCGGAACGCATATCGTTCTGTCGGAAGTTCACTTCTCTAGAAAATCTAGCCATTTTTCACCAATTTCACTCAAAAATCACTCCAAGATCCGAGGACTTCCGGATTTCAGAAACCAAAACGAATACTGTTATTCCTACTTTTTACCCATTTTCCTTTGAAACCATCCGGATTTATCCAAATTTTTCGAGCCATTTTCCGGAAGTTCCGAAACCAATCCCTTCCAATTCTCACGTCAATCCCAAAAGTTTCCCGTTTCGAAGGAATCTCAAACTCGTTCAAATTGAAGTGCTTCCGATATTTCTACAACCTCCTTCATAATGCCCACTTCACCGCCCTTCCCCCGCCCTACCCTCGCCCTGCTCATCCACCCATCTCTGCGTCTCTTCTCTCTCTGTGTGTGTGTCCGAATGACCTCGGCTTCCTTCCCATTCATCATTTGCTCTCGCCCTCACCCTTCCACACCCCTCCTGCCTCGCATAGCCGTCTTATTTCACCTCCTGCGTCTCTCCAAAGCCCCTCTCTCTCGGTCTACGCCTTTCATTCACTCACTTCTTCGCTTTCTGTTGCATTTTCAACGCATTTTCTCCAAATTTCAGGTGGAAAAATGGATCCCCAAGGCATCGAAATGCGGCTGATCTACCCGAGAAGAATGTCGTACCCGTCGATTCAAGCCATCGCCCGCAATATCACTTATAAGAAAAGGTATTATTGAATTGTTTCATAGTCAGTACATATTATGGGAGGTTTTTGGATACCTCAATAAGAATCCAGGAGCCTCATATTCAAAGTGAATTACCACTGTATGACACTATGGCACTGCCATGCCAATAGAGTGTCTAAATTTGAATGGAATTGTCTCAAAATCTCACAACTTCCTTTTTTTACATAAGTGTCTAGAACCACGTCATCTCAAAGTAAAACTGATTCAAATTGCAGATAAGAATGTATCTCGACGATTATGAAGTTGTTGAAACAGTGTTCTGTACTGTTTCGAGATGATTTGATATTCGAGTGGTTGGAACAATTCCATATTATCAGTCATAAAAACCTCAACAACTCAACCAAATCCTTCCTTATTTCCAGAAAGCAACTCGCCAGAAACCACCGAGACTTCCGGTCGGGAGCATCGTTCCTGATCACCGATTTGGAGATCCGCTACTCGTCACAAGAGGTGTCCATCGCCATCGACGGCATGCGGTGGCGATTCAGCGAGCACCCGGAGTCCGAGCAGCTGTTGTTGGGCTGCAATCCAGAGCTGAAAATCAAGTGTGTCTCCCGGGACAACGACTTTTACAATTTGGTGGTGGAGCACTGTTTGGGAGGGAGAAGGCCTCATCGAGTCGTCAATTTCAGCGTTTTCGTGAGTTTTTTTTAATGAATTCCTCCGAAATGACGAATTTGACGAGACACAGCTCTAAATGACTGTTTTTTTCAAAAATCCGGTATCCAACCGATTTTCATGGGGGTTTTTTGATAAAACAAACTGAGCATGATAACGGAATGGATGGCTGAAATGTTCAAAACTTTTCCATAGTAATTCGAGCCGGGGAGAGAATGTTGGTGGCCTGGAAACCTCTTTCTCGTCAAAATTTTCATTTTACATGTATTAGCTATCAGAGTACATTGAAAACAGCAGAAACATAGCTGTTAAGTGAAACAGTAATACATAAACTACCGTGTTTCCTCAAATGGAGCGGCACGTTGCCGGATAATTACTATATCTCAAGTTTGATAAGAAATATGGAAAAGTTATCAACTGCAAACTTGTAGTCCCAGTTCTGATCTACAAGTTTGCTGTTGACAACTTTTCGATATCTCTTATCAATCTCGAGATATCATGATTCTCCGGCTGTTCATGGCCACAGCTATACATCTGAATTTTGAATGAAATAATAAGTTCAAACAGTAAAATTCTCTGATCAGGACACCTAATAAAACTGGTATTTAAAAAAAAGCGAAACGGAAAATCTATAGAAACTGCTGAAAACCACATTCCATGCCCCTGTGATCATGATTCTCAAAAACACACAGTTTTACAGTTTCTCACTGTTTCAGAGTATCTTTCTATAGTAATGGTACCCTGGAGTAATTGATTCCATGCTCCACTATACCTTACAATCCCAATTTCCAGAACGTGCCCTCTTGGCGGACACCCGTCACAAACGTCGTCATCACCAATCTGCTCATCTCGTGTCTCCAAGTGGGAAGTATTGAGCGGTGCATGAAAGGATTCAGGGAGTTGAGCATCGAGAAGTTGACAGTGAAAACCGACACGGATGAGCCGTTCTGGGATCAAGAGTTGATGGTGAGTCGATGTGGAGAAGGGCACCCAAAAGGAGATCCATAATATCTGGAGAATGATAAGAGATATCGAAAAATTGTCAACAGCAAACTTGTAGTCCTAGTTATGATCTACAAGTTTGCCGTTGACAACTTTTCAATATCTCTTATCAATCTTGAGATATAATGATTCTGCGGCAGTATTGCCGCTATATTCGAGAAAATAGGGCACTTCCCTGTTTCAAAAGTTACAGTTCATTGGAATCTGATTTTGGGGGGAATTTGCTGAGACCACAGTCAAAATAACTCAAAACCAGCCTGTACGTGGCGGCTTACGCCGCCCCTACAGACTGGGCTCCGCGGTTTTCTTATTCGTTCCTTTTTGGAAGGTGTTTCAAAATGTATGATTTTAAGTTATCTCAAAAAAATTATTACAACGGCACTTTTAATACTGCCGCGCCCAAAATGGGAGCTTGAAAAGGGCAACGGAATGCCGTTGTAATAGAGTTTTTACGGTACTCAAAATGTGCTCCTTTAAAGTTGCAATTTGTTCGTTCGTTTGCCCGTCCGCAGCCTTTTTTCAGCGCCTACTGGTCCGATTTGGCTCATTTTTGAAAGAGGGGTATGGTGGCCCGATGATGCACGCGAATTTGCTAAGCTATATATGGAATCTGAGGCCTTCTGGAACTGCCGCTATTGTTTTCATGCACTCTGGAGTTGTTTGACATGCCGTTTCTTTCACGAAAAGGATATTTTTCCTTAACGGATGCTTTTGGAGAGGGAATGTTTCTAAAGTGAGGGCAACTGGTACACATCTGCGATTCAGGCAGTGTGATGAGGTCTCTCGGAACGGAGAACCATTCTCTGGTTAACTCTGGATCCGGGTCCATTCACAGATTCAAGAACGGTTCCGACACCCGTGGAGGCATGTCCGAAACTCGATTGGGCGATCACTCGCACGGTGGGTTGGCGAGGGGTACTGGCAGAATGAGTGGATTACCGTACTTTTCGTCGAAAAATCCGTTTTCGTGGCGAGAGAACGCAAATTCGGCCGCGTTGCGGCTGCGTCACGGTCGGCGCAGAAGTTTCATCTTTTGCAGGACGGATAATAGTTTATACGCGATCTGTGGAATCTAAGGCCTTCTGGGGCGCATCTTCTTCTTTTTAGGCTTGTTTTTTCTTGTTTTGTATAGAAACATGGCGGCACGGCGAATTTAAAGGTGTGAACCGAAACAGTTGCGGTGGCGACTGTCCGCGTTTTTGGAACTGAGGCTTTTGTTTTCATGCGATGTGGAGTTGTTTGTCACGTCGTTTTTCTCAAAAGGGCTCTTTGTACGATTTGGATGCTTTTGGAGAGGGAATGTTTCTGAATCGAGGGCAACTCGTACACATCTGCGGTTCCAGGAGTATGGTGAGGTCTCCCAAAACGGAGAACCATCGTCTCCATTGATTATCATTCTCCTAATGAACTCTGGACCCTGGTTCATTCGGAGATTCAAGGAAAGATTGTTAGATGAAAAGAACATTGAGAAAACGCTCCATAGTGGATTCAGCGGCTCCGACACCCGTGGCGGCACGTTCGAGAGCTGGTGGAGTGATCACTCGTACGGTGGTTGTCGAGGGGACTGGCAGAACGATTGGAATTTCCCGTTCACTTTCCGTTGAAGAGAACATGTTCGCTGTAGCCTTTCGGAAAAATATGGCCAATTCGATGGGTTTGGTCACTAAAGTTTGCCTTTTCGCGCCAGTTTGTGGCCGAATCACCATTTTTCGAGTGAGATTCATTGAGCTGTTAGATTTGTTACATGAAAGAATGACGGAAACTTTCAGTTCCATTCACTTGTTTGAAATCTTTGAAGTTTCTTCCAAAAAGTCAACGGTTCTTGTCTCAAGCCTCTTAAATTCTTCCTTTTTTTCACTGATTTCCATCGAAAAAAGCTGTTTTCGGGTACGCTGGCAAAGCACGTTGGCTTCTTCGGTTGAAGAAATCATTGCAAAAAAGGTTTGGTGTGTGGCGGTTTCGAACCCGCACTGCTCGGATCGAGAGACGCGTGCGTTACCACAACACCACCGAGAGCCACTATTGCGGCCACTGACTGCGGCGGGCGGCATCAGTGAAAACTGTAACTTTGACCCCTCACAAAACGGTCGTCCGTGGATCAAAATTAGTAAGTAAAAAGCCATTTTGTATCGTCTCGGCGAGGTCTATCCGAATATGTAATCAGATCCTCACTTTTCTCTAAACCCAGCGGGGTTTACCTCTAACTTGGGTAATTGAACCGGCTGCGGCGGCGGCGGCGGCGGGGCGCCTTATTAAGAGAAAACTAAGCAGCCGACACCCATCAGGGTCCGCGATGAGCGCCCGCCACCCCCTCTTATAGCGTGTGCGGACGGACGGACGGAATGAACGAATGAAAAACCCACTCCTCTGGGAGAATATATATAAGAAAGATGGCATTGGGGACGGGGAGCTCTCTGGCCGCCGGGGGTCTCGAAGCGAACGTAAATTGTCAATTTTCGATGAAAAGTCTCTCAAAAGAACACATTTTTCTCTAGTTTGATTACTTACCAGTGCTCCCTTCCCCCCCCCCCCATTCAAAACATTTCCGTTTCTCGAGAAACAGTCAAACTCTCAGCACTTCCACACAAGCGCCACCATCATCTACTCAAAGATCCCCACCCAGTTCTTCTACTTCAAAGTCCTCATGAGCCCCGTGCTCATCGTCGAGGAGGGCGCTTCGCAGAAACTGCGCTTCTTCGAAATGGCTGATAAACTGATAAACGACGATCACGCCATCCGCTCCTACTACACGTGTTGTCTGGAGGACGATGAATTGGAGGGCGTCTGGTGCCAGATGAGGATCCGATTTCAGCCGAGGTGGTGGACGGAGTGAGTTGGAAATAGAGGTGGATGGACGAGATGAGAATGAGTTTTCAGTGAATTCATGGTCATTGAGCTCGATAAGACAAAGAAGGAAGTGTACGTGACTAGGCACAAAACGGCGGATGCGAATGTCGAGAAGTGGAAGGTGGCTATTATCAGGAAGGGCTGCGACTGGGTGAGTGATCCTTCAGCAACTACCATCGGAGAAGAGCTCTGCCGGAGAATCATTATATCTCGAGATTGATAAGAGATATCAAAAAGTTGTCAACTGCAAACTTGCAGATCATAACTAGGACTACAAGTTAGCTGTTGACAACTTTTTGATATCTCTTATCAATCTCGAGATATAATGATTCTCCCGAGCAGAGCTATCTTCGGTGCGAGGCCAACTCGGTTGAAAAAGGTCCATTTGAGCTGGGTTTTGGATATGTTATAGTCAGCGACATGGAAAACATGCTCAAATCAATCTCAGACATCTGGAAATCTGAAAATTTCAGAAATTTCGGTTTTTTGTTCCAGGCTGCCTCTACAGTGACCTGTATATTGGTTACAGTAGTCCGAACTCTAAAGGCTTCTTGTTAGATGTGTTCTAGCTCCATCATAACCTACAGTAACCCCATTCATCTGTATTCCAGGAACAAAAGCTCATTGAGCCACCACCGAAACTGTGTCCATGTCTGGACAGCCCATACGGGAAGGCAGGCTGCTCGATCCCCGCCGTCGCCCTACTCACCACCACCATAACCGCCTTCTTCTCGATCCGACCGACCCGCGAGGACACAATGAAAGACTCCGTCTTCCTGTTCACCTTCCAAATCGTCTTCGCCTACCTCGCATTCATCCTCTTCTTCCTCATTCAAACGCTCCGGATAGAAACCGATTCGAGGTGCTACAAAGTGGTCAGATGGCTGTTCCTCTCGCTCATCGCCTTCCTCACCCTCCTCGCATTCTCCCCCATCGTCTTCTTTTTCCTCTTCCGTTATTGGTTCTGCTCCTGGAATCCGGGCTGTGGAGAACATGAGTATTTGTTCGAACCGTTCCAAGAAGTCTACTTTGCATTCTTTTTGGGAACGTGATTGTTTCTATGTGTATACAGTAACTTCTTTCTTCTGTTTGTATTCCGAATCGTCTATGTTTCAAAAAATATCCGGAATAAAAGACGTTTATGTTTCAGCAGCTACTGGAACAGGAATAAAGCGAAAACTGAAGTCGGGCGATCTTTGAAGATCTTCAAGTTGATCTCCATATCAACTTATCAGTACTGTGCTTCCTGATAAGAGTCCACATCCACATTCTCGCCTGTAAATGGCACTCCAAATGAACAGATAACAATAAGGGGAATGGACGGTATGAACGGATCCGAATAAGGAAGCTATAAATGTTGAGGGGAAGAAACAGAGAATTTGATCTTCAATATCCCACACACCTCTTCGCCGATTTCCAGCTGAAAATGACTCCAAAAGCCACATCCATGTCTTTTTCGGAAAATGTTCTGTTTCAAAAGTCAAATTAGTTTCCTGTATATGAACAACTTTTCATTCTTGGAATCTTCGGGAGTGGTTGAAAACTATCCCATGCGGATATTTCAGAAAAATGTCAGACTTTTTCGAAAGAATCTATTTCAAATTCTCAAAAACAGGTCAGTGGCAAACCAGTGGTCCCTTGCCTGAAAGTCCTGCTAAAAATAGCTCGACTCAAGAAATGTTCTGTTTCAGAAGTCAAACTAGATCCCGGCGTTTGGAATGCTACTCACTATGGGACTTTCAAATGCCTTCTTACTGTATTCATGTTGTAGATCAAAATCGCAGTTCAAAATAAATCTAAAACAATTTCAAACGCGCGCGCCGACATCTCGCAACGAAAATTCTTGTCAGCGCCGAAACGTGCTGCGCCTTTATATATATATGAACATTTATTGGGGATAAAATGTTGAGCAGACTGGCTCAGCCCCGCAAGAAGCGAGAGCCAGAGAGAAGAAAAAAAAACCTTTAAAGCGGCGATACTGTAGTTGCGCACTTTTTCAACCGTTTTTCGCGCGTTTTCCGGTACAAAAACACAAAGCAAAAAAGTGCGAAAAATGGTTGAAAAACCGCTGAAATTGAGGAATTTCTGCGCAACTACCGTATCGCCGCTTTAAAGGCGCAGCACGTTTCGGCGCTGACAAATGTTTTCGTTGCGAGATATCGTAGGCATGTTCTGGTTGATGGACGGCAGATTCCGAAAATAAATTTGATTTTTCACAAAAACCGCGACTTTTCCCGTTTTCTGCTACTTCAACTTCCAAAACAGACTACTGTAGATGTGCCACTTTTGCACGGTGTTTGCGGATTTGCTTACCGTACTGCATTTACTAATTTCCACTTTTGGACCGGCGTGAAATACAGTGAGTCCTCATTCTGTTACTAGTTATTGGAAGATACCAGAAATAGGATCCACCGGTGAAATCCAGTAAGTCCTAGAAACATTTTATATCAGGAAAAGGTACAAAAACATAGATCCATATGTATCAAAATTAGGATCCACTGTTCTAGAACATGGACTCACTATACCGGAACATAAGAGTCATTATGAGAAAAAGAATGGATCAAACAAACGGAATATTTTCAGGATCCAATCCCTTCCCGCTCCTTTTCCAAAAGTTCACCCCCTCCAGCTGTCCAAACATGACCAATATCTGCCACAAACTGCCAAAGTGACATCAAGCGAAACCTGTCCAAACAGTCCCCTAGACTCTTCACACTCTTCACACGTTTCCCTCCGTTTCGAACAGACTGAAAGATCGAAAACCCGCCATTTCTTCTATTTGGACACCTGTTAAACAGTTTAGATTCGGATACTTTGCCCCTTCTGTTCGAGTATAAATAGGGAAGTGGGTGAGAATGAGGACACGATCGTCTGAAAATGTGCAAGCTCCTCGTCGTGTTGGCTGCTCTGATCGGCTGCTCCGCGGCTCAAACGCTGTGCCGAGTGACTACTTCTCGTGAGTTAAAGGGGATCTGCAAGATTAAAACAAATATTTGGAAAACTGTTTCAAAAGTTATATAGAGACTATGAAACGGCAAGTGTTCGCAGTTTTTCCCTAGAACTACGACATAAACGCTGCTCGGGAGAATCATTATATCTGAAGATTGATAAGCGATATTGAAAAGTTATCAACAGCAAACTTGTAGATCATATCTAGAGCTAAAAGTTTGCTATTGAGAACTTTTTGATATCTCTTATCAATCTCGAGATATAATGATTTTCCCGAGCAGCGTTTGGATTCATGTAACTGCTACCTTCACTATGCATTGAAATCGCGTGGAAACCTAATTTGGCTGATTTTGAAGTAATCTCCAGAATGCACCAAAAACTTCCCGAATCTTTAAAAATCTAGGTGTACTCAACTGACTTACGTATGTACTTGAACTTTCCCGAGGAATTGACGTGGTTTGACCATATCAGATTGAAAACTTTCCGGAACCTATTATCGAAATCACCCAAAGTGGCGCATTTGAAAACGAAACGAGTCAACGAGTCGAACGAGTTTCATTCGAAATTGAATGGATACGTCTTCTGGATGAAACGGGGATAATGTATAACTTCACTGAAATCCTTGTTCATTTTTGCGGAAAAATCGCTATTCCACTTTGAAAATCGAAAAATGTATCTGTTTCATGATTTCCTGAAAACCGAATGAGGTCAATTACTTCATTCTTGTCCTCTTAGATGTCATTTTCTACTGTTCCTTATCAGTTTTTCAAGTTACCATTGTATCAAGAACGTGTACTTTCGTAGGAATACATTTCACTTGTGTGTGTCAGTTGTTTCTTGAGTAATCATTGAAAAAGTTCACTTTCCTGTTTCGAATGTTCCATTTGACTCAAAAATTCGTGATACCACAATTCGTTATGGGCAACTTATATTATCACAATCGGAGTAAACTGATCTATATGTAAACAGTTCTTTCGCAATCCTCCCCCAATTTCCAGCGGCTCTGATGGGACTGTGTCCTTCCGGCTACACTCTTATCACTTCTGGCGATTGCTGTCCATCCGCTCAGTGTTACACCTCTGCTCCGTGTGCTGATAAGACGAAAGCGAATGGACAGAGCGACTGTCCGGGAATGAAGTCCTACTGCAACAACAGTGCTTACAAGCAGCTCATGAAGGATCAGTGCCCGTTGACGTGCGGATATTGTGAGTCGGGGGAGGGATGGAGAGAGAGAGAGAGAGAGAGAGAGAGAGAGAGAGAGAGAGAGAGAGAGAGAGAGAGAGTCAGCAGACACTAGAGATCCATTGAGTAACAGCGGATTATAAACTGGAGTACTAATAACTCCGAACCTCTCAACCTAATCCTGAAACCGATAACCATCATTCTCAACGTTCCTCTCTTGACTATAGAATAGTTCTTGAGGATGCACGGTGACTGGTTATTTTAGGAATGCATTGGACAGGAACGTCCATGTCAAAGGTACAGTACCTGTGGAATTATAAAGATAAAGGTGGTAGATTAAAGTTTTCAATAAAACTAATCTATTACAAAACTCAACTTGTTATCATTGGAAAACTGCAAGCTAAGCTGATTAGTCCATCTTGAAACCGATAAATACCACTCTCAATGGTTCTATGCGAAAACTGGCAGAACCATGTCACAAATACAGTAATCCGCACTAGAAATTCTTAAAGTAGTGACTAGCTAGTCGATTCTGTAAAGTGTTTGTTTAATACCGTTCACTCAAACAAAGGTTCTAAAGTCTTTAGACTAAAGACCACATCACGAAACAGAAAACTATCTTGATATGACAGACACTAGTGTCCCCAGATCAGGATGAACTGGAAGAACCATGTCAGGAGAACAGCTACTTTGAAGACAAGGAAGATTCTTGAGGGTTTTGGAGCACTACCTAGCCAGAATTCCAACTGTCCAATTGATAAAGTTGTGAACCCGAAAATAGCAACTCTGCCTGAATCTATCAAGGAAATAAAATAGCTCATTCGAAATTCACGGACTGATGAGAATATCAACTCTAATTCTTTAAATCTATGAACCTCATCTGAAACAGAAACCCTTCCAGGCAGCGGTGGCGGTGGTTCCACATGCGCGGACCTCACCAACCCGAACACTGGCCGTTCCGATTGTTCCGCTAACAAGGCGCTTTGCAACAACAGCCTCTACAAGTGAGTCTCATTCTCTAATGATCCGCTGATGGATCCGGCATTTCCAGGGACATGATGAAGACGCAGTGCCCGAAGACTTGCGGATACTGTACCTGAAGATTGCGTTCGATTTTTGTAGATGTGTAGCATTCATTGATAAAGAGTTGTTAAGTTCCTCTATTATTCTGAAGTCTCGACGAAGAGTTGTTGATGGAGACTTGAAACATCCGATCCGAGTCTCTCCGTCTCTTGTAGAACATTTCTTCTCGAAGTTGCACGTTTGTGATTATCATTATCACTGCTGATCTGGAAAATTGAGAGCTTTGATAGTCTTTTATTGTGGTGTGTATTAGGAAAGTTGAGTACTCAATAAACTAAATTTTGACCACTTCGGCATTTGATTTTATGTTGGAACAGTATTTCACAGAAGATCAGAGTGACAGTGTGACCATCTACATGGCTGACAAAACAACCAGAACTAAGCCAACCATAAATAGACGATTTCAGAAGACAACTCTAGACAGGCCTGTGCAATTTACCGTCACATGTGGTGCAAACAATACCCAGCCGAGTGGATCGTGGCGAGGGGGGTTAGGCAGCGGGAAAGAACCAGCTTTTTTTTTCAGAATTTTCCAGATTTTTCAAGGCGTCCAGAAACCATCGCCTGAATTGTTTTCATATTCGAACTTTTTATCAGTTTATCAGACTGAGGTTTGATGATATCAACAAACCGACTAGACAGGTGACTTTAAGCCATTTTGAGCCTATTTAGGGACGCTATTCCAAAATACCCAAAAGTTACAAAATATCGCTGTTTCAATAAAACAGTGAATACCTGAATCCATGCAACACTTTAGTGTGTGTATTCGACTGAAACAAGTATTTCCAGAACAGGCGTGAATCTGTCGGAAATTTCGGAACTTTTTTCAAAAAAAATGTCGAAAAACCCGGAAATGTTCGGATTCTCGGCAAAAGTTTGCGGATTTGCCGCAGCAAATCGGCGGATCCGCGGCAAGAGCTTGTAGAAAGTACGGCGACGGGCGGAACCCGCGAGATGTCGGGCCATGCGAAAGGAGACCTCTGGCAGTTGCCTCTACCTCCATCTCGAAACACACTCAAGTTCAGGCCTCTCGAAAGAGAAAGTCCGAAGAACTGTATATTTGGTTCCGCTCGCCCACTGACGTTGCTACGCCAGGTGAAGCATTATATTATTGCAATCCTCTTTCCGATGTCTCAAACGAAGACACCATTCCTTTTTTTTTGGTTGCTGTTAACCTCGCTCGGCGGATTCGCCGCAAGGAATCGGCGGATCCGCCGCGAAAAATCGGCAGATCCGCGGCATTCCACGGCGATTTTGCCGATTGGCTGCGGCGATTCCGCCAAACTTTTGCCGAGTTTTTTGCAGACGAACAGAGTGAGAAAACAACATTGAAAAACTGAAGAAATAACTGAGAAAAACTGGTCTTTTTTTCTTCCGAATTTGCGAAATTTTCGAAAATGTTCGGAAATTCTGGTTGGTTTGGTTCTGACCAAGCCTGGTCCATAGTTATGAAAAGCTCAACGAACGAAACGATCGGTTTGAGGATTCCATTTGTGAAGACGAGCAAAAGGAGAGGAAGGTACTCCCGAATCACAAACTGTTTCTGTTCTTTGAATATAATTGAAAAAGATCTGATGAGACGCTTAATTTTTTTCCACCCCTAACCCAAATGATCCTACAGTGCCGGCCAAAAAGGTATGCCGTTTGGGTTTTTGAGCTCTGCCGGAGAATCATTCTATCTGGAGATTGATAAGTGATATCAAAAAGTTGTCAACAGCAAACTTGTAGTCCTAGTTTTGATCTACAACTTTACTTTTGAAAACTTTTTGATATTTCTTATCAATCTCCTGATATAATGATTCTCCGGCCGAGCTCAAAAAACCAAAACGGCATACCTTTTTGGCCGTCACTCTACGTCTATCCTTTTCCCTTATATTCTTATCATTATGCTGATAAGTGCTCCAAAGTCCATGGAGCATCTCTTGACAGAAAACCGACTCACCCAACGTTGAGAATGTCGAATGCCAAGAATTGGATGACGAATAGAGATCTTCGACAGGAAGTGCAGAATAGATAGGTTACCTGTTACAAGGAATATGTTAAACACTTTTGACAATCGCTATTCTCTAATGAGTCCAGGTTTTTGATTTCACCTGAGTAGCCGCTAGAATGAGAAAAGCCGTCGAGATGGCGATCGACGTGAAACAAAGCGACTTCTCGGCGGATTTGATCCGATCCGGGAGTGATATCAACTGATAAAGAGTCACAGAGGTGCAGGTTACTGTGGCTATCAGTGCGGTGATTATGTAGATCGATTGGAACATTGATGCGGACGCCTGATAAGAAGGTTATCGATAGAGCGCACTTTCCCATTTACCCATTCAACGGCTTTGATGTAGTCCACTCCAAATCCCCCGTAGCTTGGGGATAAGTAGGGTCTAGAGAGAATCACATTCCATATGGCTCCAAATGGAATGATAATGATAAGACAGATAGTGATAGGGGTGAGCTTTCGCCATATCTAAAAAGGAAATAGGTCACTGGGGCATTCAAATGGCGAAACCTGAACATAGTCAGCTGGCATCAGGACACACGACATTCGATTGACGACCATGAACACTTGGACGACGGATTTGGTGAATCTCGCGTGAGCCGTCGAGCAATAGTAGAGTTTCAGGAAGACGGAGGGGTTCCAGAAGAAGGGGCCGACGATGGGACAGAGAGGGGGGACGAAGAGGAAGAGACGGTCGAAGAGAATGTTCCAGAACAGGAGGTAGGCACTCTGGAAAGTCTAGGAAGTCTAGGATGCATCCTAGATTCAGGAAAAGAAATGGAAAATAGGGGAAAAGAGAGGAGGGGCTTGAAACAAACTGTGTATCACTGTTTCAAAGATGTTTGATCAATTTCCATGATGGTAACAGATCGGTTCGAAAAGACTTTTTATTGTATTCATTTTTAGAAACAGTAGAAAAGATGGGCTTTTGAAAATAGTCATACCGTATTTCCTCGAATAGAGCGACAATGCTGCCCGAGAGAATCACTATATCTCGAGACTGATAAGAGATATCAAAATATTGTCAACAGCAAACTTGTAGATCACAACTAGGACTACAAGTTTCCAATTGACAACTTTTTGATATCTCTTATCAATCTCCTGATATAATGATTCTCCGGAAGAGCTCTTCTGGTCAAACGGAAAACGGAAAGCGGAAGCACAAAAACGGAATACGGGAAACGGGATTCCGTGCAACCCTGGTACATAGTGAATGAACCAACCAATATTTGGAAAGAAAGTTGTAACGATACTAGAAAACGGGGATGAAATAGGGGATTTCACGGTAGCTCAATTATTCGGTTTCAAAAAGTGGTCTTGACTTTCTGAAAATGGCCTCGACTAATGTGTCGCTTGTAGAAGAGTGAAATGGTAAACGTGGCAGATATTGAATGAAGAGAGTTGAGTTCGCGCTCTAAAAGTGAACTACTGAACTACAGTGTTTTGAAATCATCCCAAAGTTGGAAGAACCTCACAATCTGAAAAATTCCCCGTTTCCAATTGGTTAGATCATCAAAAAACAACACGCTGTTGACGGTGTGGATTCGGCTTATCATGCACAGAGATTTTCTCGGACGTTCTAACCCAAATAGAATAAGCTGATTGGATACATAGTGGTGCGATCTCACTGTCGTTTTGGATAAAATATATGAATATTTCTCACCCGACGTCGGGAAAATAACGAAAGGTTAAAGTTATCAAGCAATTGAGTGAGCGACTTGAAACCGAAATATCCATCAGGAAATGATGGTGGTGAACTGATACTGTTCCACGGGGTGCTGAGGAAAACCTAATTTGAATTTTCATTTTTCGCGGGGCGAATTCAAAATATGCGTGTCTAACTGAATTTTCTCCGAGACTGTTTGGTGTAGAAAACACGACGATTCATTTTCGCAAAGTAGTCGTCGGAGGGCAATTTTAAGAACAGTCGAAATTTGGAAAATCGTCCGATAAACCGTGTTTTCAAAGCCGTTTAGGACCTCTCAAAACGAGGTACCGTATACATTCAGTGGAGCACACTTGCTGACCACGTCGGCCGCAGCACCCCGTGCTGTTCCCTCATTTCTTTACGTCTTCAGCTTCTCTATTATATCTTCTTGCGTTTTCAGCTTTTCTATTAAAAATCTTGGAACCTCCATTTCTCACGTGAACTGATAAGCTTGCTGGTCTCGTCATGAATAGAGGGTACGTGGATTCCGTATGAACGGGTGACCCCTCTTATTCACGACCAGAACCAGCAAGCTCTTCAGTTCACTGGAAAAAGGGAAGTTCCAAGATTTTTGGAATGTATACACTATGAGTTGGCCGCGAGCGTGGACTCCGCAATCGCGGTGTCGGCAAAGGCCCTGCAAAGAAGAAGCCAGGCAGTACGTAAACTTCAGAGACGCAGACAATTTTTAAACTTTTCACGCCAAATATCACGCTCGCACCGAACTCATAATAATAATAATATGAATGCGTAAAAAGAGAAAGAAACGTCAGTCAGAAATAATTGTGTTTTCCGGCAAACACCCAATTTTGGAGTGTTGCAGCAACGAACGATTATGAAAATTGGCACGTGAAAGTGTCATTTTGACACAAAATAGCAATTTGAAATGAGCTTCAACCGCATAATTGGTTATTTAGTCGCTTGAAACTGCCAAGGGAAGTGTTTTAACTGTTAACCAGAACCATTTGAAATGAAGCCTCGTGTGAGATGGAAACAGTTCCAGCTACCGGAAGCTGTTTTCAAAAGTTTCTAAATTGGCCCGAGAACCGAGAAAAAGGGGAAAAAGCTCGGAAGTTTGACTTTTTCTCGGCCTCCGGGCAGCAACTTTGGAAAACTGATTCTTTTTCAGGTTACCTGCAGTGCTAGGTGAAGCCGAATAGACAGTTCAAGGAAATGGTAAATGTCTCTGGTTCAAAACATAATAATGAGATAAGAATCATAAGATGTGTGAACGGGGGGGGGGGTAGTACAAGGAATGGTTTTCGAACTACCCAAGAGACTTCTTATGTCTTAATTTTGAATTCAATTTCTCTCCAGAATCATTCATATCCGGTGCCCCAACGGTTTTAATAACAGTTCCATTGGATTCGTACACTAGTTGAAACCGATATCCCGCAACGAAAACATTTGTCAGCGCCCAAACGTGCTGCGCCTTCAAAGCGGCCGATACGGTAATTGCGCAATAATTAATGTCATCTCTTCGTGAAAAACGGTTGAGAAACCGCTGAAATTGAGGAAATCGAGTGGTGCAACTACCGTATCGCCGATTTAAAGGCGCAGCACGTTTCGGCGCTGACAAATGTTTTCGTTGCGAGATATCTGCGGGCGCGTTTGAAACTGTTTATTGTGAACTCTGATTTTAATGTAGATACCACTGTTTCTCAAATTCCGTTTCATGTGCGGGGATATTTACTCGGAAGTTGTTCCATATTTTCTCAAAACCTCTTTTTAAAAAAACGCACCGCAATGGAGTCCGTCGCGTAGATCTGGAAGAAGGAGCTCTCTCGGAAAATTTGATTCTCCGACCGGAACATCGTCTTCAAAATGAGCAAATGGAGTGTGAGTCCGGGAAGAAGATAGATCAGACAACCGACGTATTTCAGGGATTCCAGGTAGGAGTTGTAGTTTGGGTTGCATTGGAAGGGCTTCGAATCGGAGTCGGTTGGAGGAGATGTGGTTTGCATTTGCAGAGGAATGAGTGAGAAATCAAAGATGAGGGTGAGAATGAAGAGAGAGAGAGATTGGAAATTGGAGAGACGCAGACAATGAATGGGAAATGAAGGGGGCGGCAGGTGGAATGATGGGCTTGTCGGCAAGGTTCAGACACCGAAATCAGTGCTTTTCAGGTATAGAGCTATCTGGGAAAATGCTGAAAAAGGTTGGGAGGGGGGGGGATTTTTGACAATTAACAATCTCTTCCGTTTCACAAAATATTCAAAGACATGTTACCAGGAAAGCTACAATTTCCGGGAGAGTCGGTTTAACTGGATCTATGCTAATAGAGCTGTTATCGGTTTATGGTAAAATCAGCGCAAGGAGCAATAATGGTGAGAGGGACTTTTGACTGTATTCAGTTTTAGAAACAGTAAAAAAGATGGGCTTTTGAAAATGGTCATATGGCACCCCAAAGAAGAATCATAATATCTCTCTATTGATAAGAGATATCAAAAAGTTGTCAACAGCAAACTGATAGTCCTAGTTGTGATCTACAAGTTTGCTGTTGACAACTTCTTGATATCACTTATCAATACCGAGATACCAGCCTGTACGTGGCGGCTATCGCCGCCCCTACAGACTGGGCTCCGCGGTTAACTTTTTCGTTCATTTTCTGGAGGTGTTTCAAAATTAAATAAGTTAAAGTTGTCCTATACACTTTATTACGTGGGCACTTTTAATATTGCCGCGCCCACAATGGGAGGTTGAAAAGTACAATAACATGCCGTTGTGATAGAGTTTTTATGGTACTCAAAATGGGTTTCCTTCGATTTTCAAACTATTCGTTCGTTTGCCCGTCCGCAGCCTTTTCTCAACGCCTACTTGACCTATTTAGCCCATTTTTGAAAGAGGGGTCCGGTGTGGTGACTCGATGATGCACGTATAGTTTATAAGCGATCTGTGGAATCTAAGGCCTTCTGGAGTGTATCTTCTACTTTTTAGGCTTGATTTAGCGTATCCATTTCTAAATAGAAACATGTCAGAGCTAAGAATTTAGACGTGCGAACGTTTTTGAAGCATTTCTAGAGAAAGTGCAGACGAACCCAGGGTTTTGTGAAAATTTACGAACGGAAACAGCTGCGGTGGCGGGTTCAGAGGCCTCGATTTGGCTGGTTTACTGTATGAAACGACTGTTTTTGGAACTGAGGCTTTTGTTTGAACACTCTGTGAAGTTGTTTGACACGCCGTCTTCTTCTCGACAGGGATCTTTTTACGAAATGGATGCTTTCGGAGAGAGAATGTTTCTGAAGTGAGGGCAACTGGTACACATCTGCGGTTCCAGGAGTATGGTAAAGCCTTTCGAAACGGAGAACCATCGTCTCCATTGATTATCATCCTCTGATGAACTCTGGATCCTGGTTCATTCGGGGATTCTAGGAAAGCTTGGAAGGTGAAAAGAACAGTGAAACAACAGCTACACAGTGGATTCAGCGGCTCCGACACCCGTGGCGGCACGTTCGAGAGCTGGTGGAGTGATCTCTCGCACGGTAGCTGGCGAGGGGGACTGGCAGAACGATTGGGTTTTTTTCGTTCACTTTCCGTAGGAGATAACATATTTGCAGTAGCCTTTCGGAAACATATAGTCATTTCAATGGGTTTGGTCACTAAAGTTTGCCTTTTGGCTGCAGTTTGTGGCCAAATTACGACTTTCTGGGTAAATAGACTCCACTGATGGAGTCGATCCTTGTCGTTGGGCTGAACTCTGAATCCTGGTTCATTCTTCTGAGATTCAATGAAAACTTGTGAGATGAAAAGTTGAACAAAAAAAAACATCTCCGGTGGATTCAGCGGCTCCGACGCCCGTGGCGTCACGTTCGAGAGCTGGTGGAGTGATTACTCGCTCGGTGGGTTGGCGAGGGGGACTGGCAGAACGATTGGATATTTCCGTTCACTTTCCGTTGAAGATAACGTATTTGCAGTAAGCTTTCGGAAAAATATGGCCATTTCAATGGGTTTGGTAACTAAAGTTTGCCTTTTCGCGCCAGTTTGTGGCAGAATCACCATTTTTCGAGTGAGATTCATTGAGCTGTTAGATTATATACATAGGCACCGCAACGAGTTTCTTAGTACCGCGAATTTGGCTAAACTTTCGATGGGAATGTGTTCAAAGTCTTTATAGAAGTACGTTCCCAAAAAATCTTTCAAAAATGTTCGGTGGTTCCCGAGTTATAGTCATTTTAATGAGAAATTTTTTAGTACTGAAGTTCTGACGAGTGGGCGGCGCTTAGCGGTCGCCCACAGCGCGGCGGCGGACCCCGGTCGACCGATCGGCGGCCGGGCGTGGTACCACTACACCAAAAGGGTGCACTCGTGGTCGATTTCGCACAGTGCGTTGATATTCTCGCGCCGCGCGGCCGCTCCTCGCGCTCAAAAAATGACGAAATTCAAATGGAAAAACGTTTATAAAAATTTTTGGCGCGAGCCGATTTTGATGGTTCTTGGACAAATCGCTTGCAAATTTTTCGTAGAATTCGATTTTGATGTCAAAACACGTGACAGAGATCTGTAAATGCCTCAAAATCGTGAAAATGTGTGTTTTCCATGACAAACGGTCATTTCGGGGGAGACAGAAAGGTGCTCAAAATTGACCAAAAGCTCTAAAATTTTGGGAACATGTTGTCAGAGACTTGTTTTATGCTATCCAATCATAAAAACATAGGGTCATCGCTGAAAATTTTTTTTTATTTTCAGTCGCAGTTTGAGGCTGAAAATAAAATTTTGGCGCGAGCGAATTTTGAATCTGACTTCAAAAACGGATTCTACGTATCAAAAAATAGCGGAATCAATCGTCAAAAGACGTGACAGAGATTTTTATCGAGGGTAAAAATGCGACTATTTGAGCGCCATGCCAGTTTTCTAAATTTTTCATGAAAACTAGGAGTTTTCTGATAAAACTGATAATGCCATTCGATTCTACATGGTCGAATACGTATACTTTAGTCGTCTCTACAGTGGCCGGTCATTTATTGGCCGCGCTACAGGTCCACAAAGACCCAAAAACGGAACGGTCAGAAGAATTCGACCGGCCACGCCCCCTCTCGTTGCGGTGCCTATATATACACGAAAGAATGATGGAAACTTTCAGTTCCATTCACTTGTTTGAAATCTTTGAAGTTTCTTCCAAAAAGTCAACGGTTCTTGTCTCAAGTCTCCTAAATTCTTCCTTTTTCACTGATTTCCATCGAAAACAGCTCTTTTCGGGTACGCTGGCGAAACACGTTGGCTTCTTCGGTTGAAGAAATCATTGCAAAAAAGGTTTGGTGTGTGGTGGTTTCGAACCCGCACTGCTCGGATCGAGAGACGCTTGCGTTACCACAACACCACCGAGAGCCACTATTGCGGCCACTGACTGCGGCGGCGGGCATCAGTGAAAACCGTAACTTTGCCCCCTCATAAAACGGTCGTCCGTGGATCAAAATTAGTAAGTAAAAAGCCATTTTGTATCGTCTCGGCGAGCTCTATCCGAATATGTAATCAGATCCTTACTTTTCTCAAAACCCAGCGGGGCTTACCTCTAACTTGGGTAATTGAACCGGCTGCGACGGCTGCGGCGGCGGGATGCCTTATTAAGAGAAAACTAAGCAGCCGACACCCATCAGGGCCCGCGATGAGCGCCCGCCACCCCCTCTTATAGCGTGTGTGGACGGACGGAATGAACGAATGAATGAAAAACCGACTCCTCTGGGAGAATATATATAAGAAAGATAATAGTTCTCCCGGACAGCGTTTGGGAACCAGGTGTATATATAAACTATTTTCCAATTTTCCCTATATCAAAGAAACTGTGAATCAGGGAAAGTTTGAACTTTTCTCACGCAACCGAATCTTATGTGAAAGTTGTGGAATGGTTCTTGTTTTTTTCAAACCATAAAACACAAAATGTCAAAATCGGTGAGAAAAAAGAAACTGCATTACTTGAGCTCAACCTGAAGCAGAAACCCCATTATTTTTCAGAGTTAGAGCTATTTATACCTGTTTCACACCTCTAATTAAATGAATGGCACCCACTCTCCAAAGTTTTTCGGTTTTGATAAAAAATTTGGGTTTGAATGTTTATTTTACTTGGAAAAACACCCTGGACCACCCTTCTTTTTGCTTAAATGTTTCGGTTCGCTGCTGATTTAGAGGTTTTGCAATATCACTGTTCCCCGTCCTGTATACATATTTCAACCCCTTGATTGAACATTTAGGTTACATTTTAAACATATATAATCATGAATAGGTATGTGTTCAGTGTGTCAACGACTTCCAACCGAAAGAAAAAGAACATTCATTCTAACTGTGGAACAGTATCACTCGTATCACTCGTATCAATGACATGTCCGTATCCAATCAATACCCAATTAAGCATGTGTAGACGAGTTATTCGACGATCGTTGAAAGACCCGATTGTTTTTGACGCTTCCCGGGGAGAGTATCGACTCGCGGATTTGAGCATTCGTCAGCATCATAATCACTGCCGATCTGAAACATTTTGAACTGTGATTCAAAAAAATACGTTTTTTAATAGCATTTTTTTCAGAACTATTGTTGAGTTGAGCGATATTGTAAAATAGAAAGTGTACTTGAAACAGTAACCATCCAAAACGTCTATTGGCAGTTGAGAGGTCACTGCTCTTGCCGCAACCCTCGGATCCACACCCAGCCCCCAATAGCTTCACTGCTAAACCGCTGGCGTGTACTCAGCGGCTAAAATCGGATCTGCGTGTACGCAGCGGACACGCAGCGGGTCCGCCAGCGGTTGGCGGGTCGCCTGCGGACACGCAGCGGGTAATTTTCAGCCGCTGCGGGTACGCAGCGTTTTGCAGTGTTCATCTATTGTCCGTTCATTTCGCTGAAAACCGCGCTTCAATGAGCACACTCTCGCTCGACACACACGGGGGCCGAGGCGGAGGTTTCTAGGCCAGTGAAACATGTTTCTCTTCCCTTTCAGATCTTCTCAATGGAGCGCGTTTTTCAGCGAAATGAACGGGCAATAGACGAAGTAATCAGCCACACTACCCGACCAGGAGGTGACTTGAATTCGGGCTAAAGTCCGATCACCACCAAGGTGTCTTCGGAACCATTTCGAAAATGTGTGGTTTGAATTCCCGCGTCTTCTAACTGCAAATTTGACTGCGCGCGGCGTCGCCTGAGTATTCAATGTAATTGACACGAACCACACACTTTAACGTTGAATACTCAGGCAACGAAAACTTTGCAGACCGGCAGCAAAACCGTACATCTCCGAAGCTCCCTTGCCGAGGTTTCTAGCTTCTAGAGCTTACTGTTTCAGTATAGGAATGTCTAGCAATGCATTTCAAAGCCACAGTTCTTGTTTGGTTCCATTGAGCAGGTCCATTATTTCCGGTAGACTGACCAGTAAAATAACGGGCGATCACATTAGAAATACCGAAGGATTCAACGATTCTCCATTTTCTTTTACAGTTTCAAGTTTCATAGATTCAGCAAACCGTGACGAGGAAAGTTAATTACGCCCGCAACTGAAACTTTTCTGGTGATTTTCAAAGCTGCCGACATTTTTCAGCTTTTTTTCAGAATTATCAATCTCCGAGTCGTCAGCGATTCAGGGAATAATCGATTTTTCACTGTTTCCAAAAAACCTCAAGAATCTTCATGGAGAATCTGAAAGCACTAATATAAAAATCAAAATAAAGACATAGAGCGGATTTCTCTGAATTCCAACGCAATTTGTTCAATAATTATTGAGTTTACATATAACAGAACACGAGCCAACAGGGTTATTATAGGCTACATACTAGGCTACTGGAAGTCCACGAGTTCAATAGAGCACATTTGCTACTTTGAACTCAATTTTGACGTTTAAATTTGACGTAATCCCGAACGCTGCCGGAGAATCACTATATCTCGAGGTTGATAAGAGTTATCAAAAAGTTGTCAACAGCAAACTTGTAGTTCCAGTTATGATCTACAAATTTGCTGTTGGCAACATTTTGATATCTCTTATCAATCTCGAGATATCATGGTTCTCGGGGGCAGTGTTTTGCGTGTGTAAGGAGCAAGTTTTCCTCCGAAACCCAACAAAAAGAACACTTGCTCACCCAACATTCAAGACATCAAACGCCAAATATTGCGCATTGAACAGCCAATCTTCCATTTGGCACGACGGACAAAACACGTAGCACAACTGGAAAATATCCGATTTTCAGACACATTTTCAGATGTTCTCTGGCACCTGCGTAGCGGCAACTAGGAGGAACGCCATCGAGATGAAGACGGAAGTGAAGCAGAGAGATCTCTCGGCGGACTTGATGCGATCCGGGAGGAAGAGGAGCTTGAAGAGTGTCACCGAAGTGCACACAATTGTGAATGCGAGGGCGGTGAGGATGAATATCGACTGGAAGAGCGAGAGGGCCGCCTGCAATCGAATCTCTCCTTCCGTGTTGTCAATAGAGCGCACTTACCCACTTGACAACTTTGATGTAGTTGACTGCAAAGCCGCCGTAGCTTGGGATCAAGTACATCCTCGAAATCCACACATTCCAGTTCCCTCCAAAAGGGACTGTAATGATAAGGAGAATGGCGATGGGGGTGAGTTTCCTCCAAAGGTGACTATAGTGAGTGGGCAGGAGAACACAAGACATTCGATTGAGAACCATGAATATCTGGGCGATGGGCTTGGCGAGGCGTGCTTGAGTCGTCGAGATGTAGTAGATGTTGAGGATGACGGACGGTGTCCAGAAGAAGGGGCCGACCATCGGGCACAGGGGAGGGATGTAGAGGAAGAGGCGCGAGAAGAGAATGTCCCACGTGATGAGCCATGCGCTCTGGAAGTCTGGCTTTGCCGCTGGAAGAGAAACCCAAAATCTAGTCCCCCCTTGCTGATTGGTCAGCGTGGTGGCCGAGTTTTTGCCTTCTCTTCCACGTGGAAAACTTCCATGAATAATAATTGAGACTATGCGAGCTTTTCATAAAATTTTGAAACTGGAAACAAAACAAATTCACACGATTTGGGTAGGACTTTTGAAAGGAAAGTGTTGAGTGTCGCCTTGAAACTTTATGAATCTCTTTGCAATGTTACGTGCACCCTCCCATCACCATATCGGACCTTTCTGTCAAAAATGGGAAGAGTTGGAGAAAAGACAGTGGACTAGCGAACAGGTCCACATAGAGACCAGAAGGACCAGAAAGGATATCCGATAAGGTACTGACAGTACGTCTTAATGATTATTGAGATTCTCAATTTCAGCAGATGGATATGTTCCAAATGAAATAGTGATTGTTTTATACAATTGTTTCCACATCAATCCCCTTTTTCTATTATTGCCGTTTCAAAATGCCATTGAAAAACTGTGATTCTCATTTTTCTGGTTTATTTGATACGGAAAACTTGTCGAAAATGGTTTTAGCAGGGTGCAAGCAATGGCAACTGGAGAAACTGGGTGATCTATGAAGACTACGAAACAGTAATGAACAGTTCTCTTGACGATTTGTGAAACTTTTCCGTTTCACATTGGATTGAATACTATCAGGAAATGAGTCGGAGCCAATCGATTTAGCTTATTATTGCGAAACAAGTATAAAGGACCATAACTTTTAAGGGACTAGGAAGAACAGCTTCAAATACTAGTCTGGCCCAGATTCAACTCTTTCACGTAGTTTCTGATATTCCGTGGTTCAGATGTCAAATACGACCCAACTGCGTCACAGGGCTTGACGCGTCACGAGGAGAACAGCAGGGGCTTTTTATCTTATGACCACGTATTCAAAGTAACAATGTACAGGAAAATGACAAAGAAAAGAGGGCAAATTGATAAGCGAAAGTTGACGATAGGGGAAATGACTATAGGCACTCGGCCATTCAAACTGGAGCAGGGAACGCGGTTTCGTGCACAGTACAGAGGGTTTCCATGACTCTTGTTAAGCTAGTTTCATGTAATTTCGTTTTGAAATATCTAGATTTTTCATCGATCATCTAATAGTTTCGCGAAACGAAAGTGCGTTGGAAGTTCAATTTTGCAGCTTTTCTTCCAAAAAAAATGAGAAGAATTTCCTAGACCAGTATTTACGGAAGCAGACTATTGCACAGTAGTTGTGCTTTTTTGAAGAGAGAGAAACAGAAAAAAATGGAGAAATCAGAAATCCCCGTTTCAACTGTGGTTGATTACAATCCGATTTGACCACTTGGCATTAAATTCTTTGAATGAATATCTTTACTTTTATTAAACGACAAATTCTGTCTGTATGTCCGTTTGTCCGTCCGCAGCCTTTTCTCAGCGCCGAATGGACCGATTTGAACCGTACGTTCTGATTTCTCTACTTTTCTACTGTTCCGTAGTCGTCAGATCACTGATTTTGGCTCTTATTATAGCTGGACCATTCAACTGTTTCAGCATCAGCACATCCACCAACCGGTCTATCTTATCATGTTGTTTTTTTGCATGCTAGAAATGATTCTGATAATAAAATTTCGAGAAACAACTGGGGGTCTAGGGCTTCTTATATTGTCAATTCCGATTATGATTTCAATGGATTTCCAACTACGAATTGGACCATCTAGCTATGAAGGTGATAAAGTGATAATGTGGCTCTTGTGAGAGAGTACTAAATGGAACTCGAGGTTGCCTATGCATACTCTAAAGTAGGCAGACGTGGAACAATAGTCTCACTGCATGTTCCCACTATGTTCTGCACCTGAAACCGGAGAACCTAATTATTCAAAAATGACTGATTTTCAACGTCTTCCACACAGATTCGGGTTCAATTTGCTTAGATGATAGTTGTGGGGCTCGTTTTTGAGTATAAACAGAAATGAAGTTGCGAGATTTTCAACAGAAAAACCACCCTATTTTCAGGGGTGTCTTATGATAATGACGTGGGTCATTCTGTGTACCATGTCTGTAATTCTGATTCTAGCCACCTATAAAATAAGGATTTTATGTTTTTCAAAGTCCTGAATCCCCGAATAACCTCAATTTACAAGGGAACTGTTTTACCACGACTATTTAGGATTTTCTACAAATTTGTTAGAGGGTGTCTTATCCTTATGACGAGCACTGTCGAAATGGCCCCGTAACCCGCAACCGACCGTTGACAACTTTTCAATATCTCTTATGAGCTCTCCTCGGTTGCGGGGCCATTTCGGTGGCATCCGCGAGGAAATTCGAAATTCACAGTTTCAAGGGGTTTTTCAATATTCAACAAACTTATTCAACCAATATTCAACCAACTTTCCTCAGTTGCTAACTATTATTTTGTTTGGTCCCTATTTCCATTCACCGCCAACTCACCGCAATCGAATCAGCGACAAATATGATGAAGAACGAGCTCTCCTTGAAGAACTTCCTCTCGGTGAGCAGAACACACTTGAGAATGAGCACATGGAGCACGAGTCCGGGGAGGAGGTAGAGCACGGATCCGACGTATTTGAGGATTTCGAAGGAGGTGTTGAAGGAGGTGTCGCACTCGAAAGAGATCACATCGGAAGTGTTGTTCATTCCAGGGAAAGAGCTGGAAATGAGGCTGAAAATGAGGAACGAGGGGGGGGGGAGGGCAGGTGACGAGGAAATATGCGACAAAGAGTCAGAATACAGCTCTCTAATTGCCTTTTTTTGGTTGATAATCGAGTGAGTGCGAATGCGGAAAGCCAATCTAATAAGGGGGTTTGGGTCTAGTCTGAGAGGGGAATGTAACGTGTTGTTGAGCACTTTTCGTGGAGAGAATGAGGACGAAACGTTGGACTCTTGAACTCACGGCGGATGTAGCTGCAATTAGGAAATTCCGCGAATGAGATAGAAATCATCGTAGTATAAATAGATGATCATCACCATTCGGTGTTTGTAGTGTTAGAGGTTTTATGGAACAGTGAATTGCACCAGTGAAGGCTTGGATTTGCGGATTTTGTAATTGTATGATTTAGAGAGCCTATTCCTACTTTGTCCCAGAGATCGAGAGACACCACGAGCGGTATGCTAGCTTATATGCCAACTTATATTTCTCCACGTAAGAGGTATCAAAAAGTTGTCAACAGGAAACTTGTAGTCCTAGTTGTGATCTACAAGTTTGCTGTTGACAACTTTTTGATATCTCTTATCAATCTCGAGTTATAACGATTCTCCGGTAGATCTCTCCCCGGTTGCTCTGCTATTTCGATGACATCCGATAGTAGCCACCTATCAATTTGGGATTTTAGGTTTTTCGAGGTCCTGGAACCCCGAATAACTTCAATTTAAGGAGGGGGGGGTGTATTGTCCTTATGCCTCTGTATAAGACTATGTAAACCCGAGCTCCCACCCACCACACTAGATGATAGGAAATGACTATATTCTATGAAAAAGAACAACGGAATTCTGAAATTTCCCAGTTTCCAGGGGTCTACTCAACCAACGTTCCACAGTTGCCAACCATTCCACTCTCTTTTTCTCATGGTTTGAGTGAATTAATCGTTTTCCGGAACAATGTACAGAAGAATAGATGTACAAGAATGACTAAAAGCACAGGAATTGGGCAGTGGAGTGTGATTTTCATCTGGTTGTACAGTGCACATACGAAACCATTTTGTGTTGTAGATGTCAAGATATGAAACAATTTTGAAACTGTGATTGTATGATTTCACGTGGAAGGGACCGTCTTGTGGGTGAACGAACTACAGGCAATTTATCAATTCCGAGGAAAACCCAATTATCAAAGCCGAGAACAAGGAATTGGATGCAGACTGAGTGTGTGATGATGGAGGAAACATACGTCTAGAATCACCTGCTTTATGGGCGACGTCCTTGAAGTTTTCGGCTTTTTTTTCGGAGAGGGGGGGGATTTGAAACGTAGATCAAACAATCAGAATAGGTTTGACACCAGAGCTCAAAAAGAAGAAGTATCACTGTTTCATCCGGAGTGTCGTAAACGTTTGTACCGTACTTCCTCGAAAAGAGCGCAACACTGCCGGAGAATCATTATATCTCGATATTGATAAGAGATATCAAAAAGTTGTCAACAGCAAACTTGTAGATCATAACTAGGAGTACAAGTTTGCTGTTGACAACTTTTTGACATCTCTTATCAATCTTGAGATATAATGATTCTCCGGGGCAGCGTTTCAGGTATCGCTCTAGACCATGGTTCTCTAACAGAAAACCATACGAAAAATGTGCTAAAAACGTGCTGGAATTGCGGTTAGAAATGGTTTGACTTGGTAACTTATACCTGTTTCAAGGCCTAATCTTAATGTATCAATCAATTTAGTATTGATGTTGTTTAATCATAAATGGGTGAACTTCAGGAGGGAATGAGCCAGTTACTTTGAGCCCATGAGAACTCTTCTACTACGTGGTATTTTCTCATAGCAATCATCTAACAAAGTGCAAAGTGAGTTTCCCATCGGCAGCTGCAAAATTTCAATCCGCTGTCAACAAAGTTCAAGAATCAACAACTGATCCGATTGATCGTCAAAAGACGGACTCAGACGAAGGTGTCTCCGTCCTTTGAGATGTTCGCAATAGAGCGCGTTTGTTTTCCGAAATTTTAAATGAATTACTGTTTCAAGTGCTTCTTATCATGATTACCGGTTCCCTGGAACTATTCTGCCGTGAGGTGTTTCAAAACGGCTCCAATGCATGTGAAAAGAAGGTCTTGAGAGGAAGAAAATCACACTTTTCTGATGAAAATTGGAGTAGAGTGGAATCGAAATATCATGTTCAGAAAACATTCACAGAAATGTGCACTTTTGGGTCTTAGAAAGGATCTCCTAATCTTGAAAAATGGTCTTCTCGAGTTGCTCCTCCTGCTCTTTTTCCATGCCTGTAAACATGTACCTTTTCCAGCATAATCGTTGTTTTTCCCGATGACCACGAGTGCCCCCTGAAAATCCATTTTTTACATTAGACTTTTGTAAACACATACCAAGAGAAAATAGGCTGAACATAGGATAACATGTTTTTCAGTTTCTGTGAATGCTTATTCTTGTTCTATGAACAGTGATGTCTAGTTCGGTGGAATTTATCTTCTGTGTTAAACAAAGCTATTCCACTTATTTCCTTGCGAGGCTGGAAGCCGAAAATGCTTCGATGCTCGGTAACCACAAAACTTTGAGGTTGTGAAAAAAAGCAACCAGTCTTCTTGCAATCAATCAAATTCTGAATGCTGTTGAAACATTTCGGCTGTAACAGTTAAATTTGCTTACCGTCAGAGCGTTATGTATTGAGAACTGCGGTGCTAACTAATCCACCCAGGTGGAACGATTGGGTGCTGAGCTTCTTCTTGTTTTTTATCCTCCTCAAACAATCGATTCGTGTTTTTTTGCACACAAATAGAACGCTCGACAACCATGGCTCGAAGGGGACTCAAGGAGGACGCACAGATGCTCCGGAGTTACACTTCCCCTCGATACCTCGCGTATCTGTTCTCCAAGTCTTGACGCGAATGCTGTTCTCCACGTGGTCCCCGACACAACTTCCTATACTTACTATTATGCGTTCGCCGTGAGCGTGGACCTCATTTTTGACGTGAAACGTGTTGAACTTGTCTGCGTCTCTGAAATTTACGTGCTGCCTCGCTCTTTCGTTGCGGGACCTTCGCTGACACCGCGACTGCGGAGTCCACGCTCGCGGCGAACTCATAGTATACATACTATACTTACTACCTTTTCTCATTGGCCCTTCTTTGCAACTTCCTATTTCATGTGTATTTCATGTGTATTTCATTTATCGCTTACTTATTTTACCTCACCGTTTCCGTGAATTGTGATAGAATCTGTTGGTCCGTTTCATAAAGTTTTTTAAAAAAGTCGGCTTGAAAAGACGTCAGTGCTCACTGTTTTCGGTTCGTCGGTGGACAAAGCTGGTATGGATGGGTTGACGTCAGTTTCTTTTGGCGGATGAATTTTGACGGAATTTCACCCAGTTACTTTCTATTACTCTCGGATATGGAAATCGATGATTACTCCACTCAGACGGCATGAAAATAGTAAGGTTAGCTTGGCGAAGAAGACAGTAGTAACTTTGCAACAATTTGACAAAAGTACCCCCAAAACCAAAATCCTCTCCGTTTCAGAGTCATCTGAAATTGTTCATCAACTCCATTTCGTATTCAGACGAGGTTCCATGTTAATTATAAAAAACCACCGATAACTTTAAAAAATCAGAATTTATCTCTACAATAGTCACTTTGGAAGTTGAACATGTAAACCCTTAAATTGTCCGATTCCGTGGCTTTAAATATGCCAAATCTTCCATCCGCAATGATTTTTCGAACAAATTTCATGAAAGAGTACTGGTATTCAGTGTTCTTTTCAAGCCTCTCGAAGTGGTTCAGGTGGATCTGAAAATGAGGGGGCAAATTGCTGAAAATACATATTTAGAAGAGCTGTTCTGACCTCGATATTGACCTGACAAATGGTTATTCCATTGGTATCAAGGGAGCTGTCGTTGGAGAACATTTGAAAGAGCTCGTATTCGGCGAATTTCGCGTCGATCCACAAGTTGTCGATTTTCTGGAAATATTATAGTAAAACTTCTTATCAGTTAGCATTATCAGTTTGCGAGACGTTCTCCTTTACTATTAATGCATCTGTGTTGGGTCAAAATGGTGTTATTTTTGGAACCAAAAGTTGGCCACAAATTGAACACTGTGGTTATTCTGTCTGTTGTGGAAACTATGATTCTGCTAAATAGGATATCTTGAAGAGACTGTTTCAAATGTTTCATGTATTCCAATTTGAGTTCTAACTCGAGTTCGAGAGTGTCTTTTATTGCTAGCATGTTTTGGAGTCTTCAGAACCATCTCGACTGGAATCTCAAGGGGACATTTCTGTTTCTCTGGCTCAATATCGTCAACTGCTTTAATAGCTTTTGTTTCCTGTTTAGACTACTGTATCTACAGTTCCGACCAAAAACAGCATATTTTTTTGCCTTCCGTAGAATCATTATATCTCGAGATTGATAAGAGATATCAAAAAGTTGTCAACAGCAAACTTGTAGATCATAACTAGGACTACAAGTTTACTGTTGACAACTTTTCGATATCTCTTATCAATCTCGAGATATAGTGATTCTCCCGGGCAGCGTTTGGGTGCTGGCTAGGCAAAAATTGTCGCTGTTTTCTGTGTTATACTCTTCGTGATCAAGTCAGATCATACCATCAGATGAAAGGTATTGATATCAAAAGAACCGGTACGCCATGAAGCAGAAGGTGAAGTTCATTCACAATGCGGAAATGACCTCCATCAGCGAATATCGAAAAAGGATCGCCCAAACCGGAACATCGGATAACCGGAGTTAGAAACGGATAAAACCAGTGGGTAGCAGCCAGGGATGCCGCAATTGCTCTGATCGAAAAACGGGAGACGGAATTCCGTGCATCCCTGGTGGCAACCAGAAAAAAACCAAAAATAAATGATCCCGCTTTTCATATTTTCTGTTTTTTTCCAAAACCTTCCTTCACAGTGAGAGAATACTTTGACCTGAACAAATAACATCGGCCTGCCCATCAAATATAATTCGAATGGCTTGTTCTATTAAAATGCGAGTGAAACAGAGAGAAATCATTATTATCTGTTCCTGTTTCACAAATCGTTCTTGTTTTCATCCAGCTTGAAGTTAATGTTACGTTTTGATTCTCAATTGGTGATGATAGGCTCAGTTGATAAGCTGACATCAAATCAAATCAACAACCCCTCAAAAAGCTCACATCAATGTTCAGCGTCCGTTGAACGAAATCCAAGAAGCTCTTGTGCTCGACGTTTCTCTCCACGTATCTATCTGCAATTTTCAGCGTCTCAATTGAATTAAAAACCCGAAATAGGTGTTGAAAACTCACGATCAATGATAACATTGGCTGTGGAAATGCCAGATTTCGAGCTGACAGCGAACGGAAAGTACTGTCCGATGCCCGAGTAGACTGCCGGATTCAGGGCAGTCATCGGGTCGGCTCCATAGAAATCCACGGATATCCCGAACTTTTGCAGTTTCTAGAGGAACATATGTGTGGATTGTTCGGAATAGTTATATTCGTCCAAAGTTAACTATGGAACAAAATGAACTATGAAACGAACCCGTTGAAAAGTGATCTCTGTGGAGATGTCCTCGCCGATTCCGATTGTGATTAGGTTGGTTGAGTTGTCGTTCTGTAACGAAAACTGGCTGTGAGAACAAAGATAATGGATGCCTTTGAATAACGAGAGACATTGAAACAGTGGAACTTTGAGGATCCTTGATAAATTTGAGGAATTTGGCCTAGAGGACAAATTACTTTCATTAATGAATGAATAACGCTCATGAGAGAGCCAACAAAATGATCCCGACAGTGAATGAGACTACTGTAACACTTCCTACGGTTCTCGACCGTTTCTCAAGCGATTTCTCATACGAAACAGATGAATTCTCATTGGACTGCTAGAGTCGAGGACCAACTGTAGATTATTGATGGCTTTGGATAAAAGGTGATTTTGAAACAGCGGAAGTTTGAGGATATTCATTCAGAAGCGCAAATATTCTGGTTTTTCTCAGCTCTCAGAGCTTTTTACATAATTTCGAATACCGAAAAGTGGCAGGTCAAACGATTGTTAAGTTGGACATGATGTGAAAACGTTGGATTCTACTGACAAGGGGAGTGTTTCAACTGTCCAGAGCCGTTCGGGATGGAAAGAGGTCGGTTTCAGAAAGTTGCTGAGGAGCTCTATGAGCTGAGAAAAAGCGGCTCAATTATCCCAACGGTGGGATGGTCAACAGGGGTCATGATCAATTGAGACCGTGCTAACCAATCCGCGTTCTCAACTGTTTGGGGTTGGATATCTCTAATTCACTGTTTCGAACGTTTCTCATGTTCTCAATAAAAAGAGCGTAAAAGTGTTGATTGATGAAAATTAGTCGCTTCCTTGAAAACCTTAATCTACTTGCTTTACCTTATGCATTTCTTGGTAAAATCGCTTTCTATTCCAAAAGGTTATTCCGAAATGAAACATTGCAAAACTCGAGCAGCACTATGTACTTGGTAAGTTTCTGGAAAGTTTCCTCCAGACTTTGGAAACTCTCTGGCAATCTCGTAGGCAAGTTTGAAGTTTCTTCTTGCACGAGAAACGCGCCAGCTGCTTACTGACGCATTTGCCTAGAGTTTCCAGAAATTGACCGAATATTCTCTCAACAACACCTTTTCGTCAGTCTTACTATTATTCATGGAACAGTTGAAACGGGAAAGTTTTTTTTTCTGTTTCAGTTATACCTAAGTTTTAAAATTGTTCGTGGTGATTATTATTATTAAATGTTTTTGAGATATATTTCAAGAAAAAACGAAACAGAAAGATATTGTTCTCATTTTCTGGGTTCCAAGACATCTCGAAAGGAACCCACATTCTTCGGGAAAACGAAGCTCTTCCGATCATCCGCATTCTTGATAGTCACCAGGCCCAATTGGCCGACTTCTCCTTCCTCGTCACACTGCTCCGACAACCCGGCGAACGTTTTCCAGAACTGGAACATAATCAGTTAACGAAATCAGACCATTTTCATATATACAGTAGATTCATCCTTTCCATCCATAAAGTTCCGTTGAGCGCACTTCCTCCACTTCTCGAAGATGTCCTGTTTGTTTCCTCTGAGTTCCATGGATTTCAAGTCGATTTCGTCTTGTTCCAACTCGGGTAGATCACCGTTGTGTTCCTGGAAACATTTCGTGTTTCAAGGGAGACATTTCTACGGAACAATCCAAAAGAATGCTGATGCCTTCTTCCAGACTACTACAATACGTGAAAGAGTTCTCAGTACAGTAACCCTCAATCTGGAACGTGTGGCAATCAATTTCTGAAGTTCACAGATGAACGTTCCCGAGTTTACAGCACTTCTCAAGAATTCTGGACATTTCCGATTCAGTTGCACACTCTCTTTTTGTCTGTTCCATTCAATTCTTAAGATTCTTCAGGTTAACTCTTCATTCGTTATCAATTTCAAAAGTCGCAACTTGCAGAGTGTCTGTGAACGGTGTCTCGACGATCTGATCAAAATTCTTAAATGCCTACATATTATATATTTCAAAAATCTTGGAACCTGCGCAAAAACGCTCCGCTGGGTTCGTGTTGGTCTCGCCACGACTCTCGTCTGCGTCTCTCGTTAAATACACGAAACAGAGACGATAGTCGTGGCGAGACTAACACGAGTCCAGCGGAGCGCGTTTGCGCAGGTTTCAAGATTTTTGAAATATATAATAGACCATTCAAAGGAAATGTTCTATTTGTACATAGATTACGGTTTCTCAACTACCAGTTGATGTTAGATTAGGAGTCTTCACATTTGGAATTCGAGATATTATCGTTAAATCTCAAAATCGGAGTTGAGAATAAATATTCAAACGTTCACGTGAGATATCTCGCAGCAAAAAAAGCATTGTAAATGCCGGAACATGCTGCGTCTCTCAAGTCACACTACACGTTTCGGTGTTTCTAATTCTTTTCTTGCTTCGAGATATCTCACGTGAACGTTTGATTATTTATTTTCAACTCCGATTTTGAGATTTAACGATAATAGTAGACTTCACAGACTTCACGTAGTTGAGGATACACTTTCCGAAAACTTTAGCTTTATAGAAAACTCAAATTTCAGTTTCTGAACGTTTTCATTTTCCATGGAAAATATCTGGGAAATTAATTATATAGTCTCTCGTATTTACTCGAACACAACGCAAACGCTGCCGAAGAATCGTTATATCGCGAGATTGATAAGAGATATCAAAAAGTTATCAACAGAAAATTTTTAGTCCTAGTTATGATCTACAAGTTTGCTGTTGACAATTTTTTGATATCTCTTATTAATCTCGAGATATAATGATTCTACGGCAGCGTTTGGGGTGCTGCTCTATGGAGATACGGTATCTCATCGGGAAGTTTCTATTCAACAGCACTGTTTTATGGGTCTTACCAGACTTTCGTCTACTTCATGTGGAGGCAAATTTGATGAAAATCGACAAATTTCCAAAAAAAAACCATGTCGCAACTCCACGAGAAGTACACGAGAGTACTGTCAAGACAACGAAGCACCAAATGAACAAAAGAAAACTGACCGCATAAAACCTTCTGAATGAGAAGAACATGACAATGGCAGTGACGAGTACAATTGCAAGTTTCGGCGACCGTGGCATGATCATTTTGTGGTGGCTTGGAAGTGACTGTTGTCGCGCTTCATCGTCTTCTTCCTCTTCTCACAGATGTTTCCCGGAGACAAGAAACAGGAAGAATCGGGAGAGGTAGATCAAGAAAAGGATGGACGCAACGAACGTTCGTTAGCCTTTCGGATAGCCAGATGGTTATCTGTGGGGTGACACTTCAACACTTACCGTTTCAAAAATGTAGCGAATGTAGAGAATGTAGCGAATAGAGCGAATGTGGAGAATGTAGAGAATGTAGCGAATGTAGCGAAATCATGCATAGTCTTTTGTTTCGCCCCATTTATGATGAATTGCTTAGGCTTAGCCAATTCGAATTGTGGCGCAGCTCACGAAATTCCAGTGTGTTCCATTTTGGACGTCCATTGAGAGGTCAGCCAAGGGATGCAGCCATGGAACGAAATAGGGACCCGAGGGGGGGACACCTCCTCCCCAAGTGGACATTCGGAGCCCCTTAAAGACCGTTTTCAAACGAAAACCATCTCTGTTCCGTTGGACTGTAAAAGTTTGTCTCAGTTCATATTGTTATAGAATCGAGGTTTCGACGACACTTTGATTTGAGAAAAGAAAATCAAAATCACCAATTTTGAGAATGAAAACAATCAGTTACAGTTATTTCGTACAAGTACACAGTTTGGAACAGTAACAATTCCCTATCAATCTACGCATCGAGACCCCCATTTCCCGACGACAATCTATTTCTTGGTCACATTTTGTACTCAACAACACGCTCATCCGAGTGTCCCGAGTGTACCGAAAACGTGTTCCGAGGAGCGTAGTAGATCAAAAGATAAATGAACGCGGAAATCGAAAATTCGGGAGAGAAGAAGCGGTGGTGATGGCAGAGGAAAACGCGAGAAACATTGTGAATTAGAATGCGGATCGCGGGAGAGTTTGATTTAGACTGGATTCAATGAGTCCGCACCCACAATCCTTGCCCAAACACTCCCCCAGCACCCTCCGTGTGAGTTTAGGAGAGCACAATCGAAAAGAAATCGACTCCGGCAGCAATAGAGCAGGTGTAGTTGGATTCCGCTGCCAAATTCCAGCTGTCGGGTTTTTTTACGTACCTGATTGTGATTTGTGATTGACTAGGGAACCTTTTAAGTATAGGTCCTAACTTTGACAAACCACCTACATAGATCGAAAGAGGGCCTTTCAGAGAGTGGATATCCGTTTTCAAAAGCTGCTTACGAGAACTCTGAAATACTGAAAAACCGATCTGAAAATCAGCTATTTTTCAACACACTCCTGGAGACCGTGCGGGTCGGCAACCACCGCTCTTGTCACCACACTTGGGGAGGTTAGTTCAGCATGTCCCGGTGGCGCAATGGGTTAGATGCGTAGCTTATGAACATGGACTCTTTGGATCAAATTTTTTTCGTTGAACTCTCTTTTGCTTCACATTTCCAACATTTTTGAAAGGTTTCTCTTCGTAAAAATTACTAGAATAGTTGTAATGGTGGTTCTGGGAACTTTTCAACTCTTTTTTCAACTGTTCAGCATTCCCGATGCATCTTTGTCAATAATCAGCTGTGGATGAAAAAAGAGGTTGAAGAAATATAGCTTACCAATAGAAGAGGTTCTAGTAATTTTTACGAAGAGAAACCTTTCAAAAATGTTAGAAATTTGAAGCAAAAGAGAGTTCAACAAAAAAATTTGATCCAAAGAGTCCATGTTCATAAGCAACACATCTAACCCATTGCGCCACCGGGACATGCTGAACTAACCTCCCCAAGTGTGGTGACAAGAGCGGTGGTTGCCGACCCGCACGGTCTCCAGGAGTGTGTTGAAAAATAGCTGATTTTCAGATCGGTTTTTCAGTACTTCAGAGTTCTCGTAAGCAGCTTTTGAAAACGGATATCCACCCTCTGAAAGGCCCTCTTTCGATCTATGTAGGTGGTTTGTCAAAGTTAGGACCTATACTTAAAAGGTTCCCTAGTGAGAGCAAGAGATATTTTTGATGAACCGAGTGTCATAGAGCCGATTGAGTAGAAACCACAACAATGGGAGTAGGCGTCGGTGATCGTGCTCTTTGAAAACGGAGGATTCGGAGAACAGCCATTCGGTAGGGTTTGTGGATGCATATCATGGTTGTGGTGGACCATGTTCCGTGAAGGAGGATGCCCAAGAAGGCGATGTTGTTCAGGATTAGATCCACGTAGCCGATGATCAAGGTCACGTTGAGGAACATGCACGGAATGAACATTGCGAAGAAAGGGATGGCGATCTGGATGCAGACGGCGATGAAGAACTTCTTCTGCATATCCGACGTCTTCTTCGACTGCGCCTTCGTTTTGAATAGCTTCAGAGAGACTGAGAAGCCAATTGATTGTGACAGTGGGAAATGCTCCAGTTTAAGTGTGTAAAAGTACTTTTTCACTTTTGAAGTCTTCCTGGACTCCTTTCGAACAGGCTCAGAGATAGCACAACACTGAAGATCTACGTTGTTGTCTTCTTCTTTTTTTCTTCTTCAATGAATCGCGTGGGAGCCCATTCTCCCCACGTTTAGTCCTTTTCACCTGCCCACTCTGGGACTTTTCCGACGAGTATTTCCGGTTTGAAACTGATGTCATAAATACTCTGTTGAGAAACCCCATTCTCGCCGCTTTCTTTTGTCTTCTGGATCTCAGAAAGGCATCGTTCCTGTAAGAAACGTTCTATCTGCATTCGGGGACTTCTTGTGTACCTTACCATTCTCGTTTTCCGTCTCCTACTCTACAATGTTTTGGTATCTTTGAGCCTGTTCGAAATGAGTCCGTGAAGACTTCAAAAGTGAAAAATACCTTTTACTCCCTGAACTGGAACAGCTCCCACTATCGCATTCAATCTATTTCATTCCAGGAAACAATCAGAACAGTTGGCTTAACATTGGGAATATCACTAGACAACTTGACCTCAATGATCTCTTTGTGAAAGTCCTTAATAAAGAATAAAGGAGACGAAGCAGGTGGAAAAACGTCTACGAGTACTGCATGCAAGTCTCCACCACTTCTTCCTCCAATCAATAACTACCCAACACGTCTTCTCGACTTTCTAATAGTGTAGGGTGACCTCACACACATAGCCAGTTTGCCATCGACCCGTGCCTTCAAATCACTTCCAAAACACCCTTCTGAACCGCTCATAGAATGACGTGTGTCTACAGGAACAGCTACCTGGAGACTGATGAGTTCTATGCACTTGTATTCCACATTATGACCGCAATCCAAGTTCCTCTCCACATTTTGGGCACTTTTCTGATACTGTGTAGGACGCCGAAGAACATGGAAAGTGTCAAGTACCCAATGTTGATGTTGCATGGATCGTAAGTGATCGGGAAGATGAAGATAGCAACGTTTCGTTACAGAGGTGTCCTTCTGGACATCATCGCCATCCTCACCGTTCCATATGTGGTGTACCCGGCTGCCAGTGTATATTTGGTCGGAATCATCTACGGCGTCGTGCCAATTCCAGTCATAACATATATTGGAATTTCATCTCTTTGTCGTGAGTTTTCCGAACCGTCTGCTTCATTCCGAACGCAAACTGTTCTTCAGTGATTGGTTGCGCGATTGCGATTTTCTTCGAAGACCGCTACGACCGAATCGTCAGAAGCGGCCCGCAGACGCGAAGTCGGAGTGTCAAGCGGTTCGCTTGTCGTGCGAGCAACCTCATCGTCGCGTTGATCGCCTACACTCCCTGCTTGATCAACTACCCGGACGGCGAAGAAGCGAGGAGGAGTGTACGCGAAGCGGCGCCTTGTCTTCCACCGAGGATCACCGACAACCCGGGATTCTTCAAATTGGCCGCCCATCCGATCCTTCTCGTCATTTGCCTCTCGTCTGCGATGGGTTTCAATGCCATCCAAGTAGTCTTTTTCGCCATCTCAGTATCTCTGAAGCTATTCAAAACGAAGGCGCAGTCGAAGAAGACGTCGGATATGCAGAAGAAGTTCTTCATTGCCGTCTGCATCCAGATCGCCATCCCTTTCTTCGCAATGTTCATTCCGTGCATGTTCCTCAACGTGACCTTGATCATCGGCTACGTGGATCTAATCCTGAACAACATCGCCTTCTTGGGCATCCTACTTCACGGAACATGGTCCACCACAACCATGATATGCATCCACAAACCCTACCGAATGGCTGTTCTCCGAATCCTCCGTTTTCGAAGAGCACGATCATCAACGACTACTCCCATTGTTGTGGTTTCTACTCAATCGGTTCTATGATTCTCGGTGCTCGCTAATGAATCTCATTCACAACTCACATTTGTTCTTGAAAATCTCATGAAAAGAGACTTTATTAGTGTTACAAGTATTGTAGCCTTTGTCGTATTGTATGATGCCTACTGTGCAGGCACCACAGATAACGCACAACTGCAGATATTCACAAGGTTGCCCACACGTGAGAACCCTTCGTCATTTCATGTGATTCCAGGTGGTTTGGTGAGTAATTCAATAGCCCGTTTTATATAATCTGAGAAAGATCTTCTCTATTCGGAATCCAATTGCACCTGCTCTATTTCGAGTGCTATTTACAGTAGTCGTTCGTTTTTCGATCCCTGGTCCCACTGTTCGAATGTTCCGAAGTTCTTCTTCACTAAGAGCGGTTGGGAACGTTTTCCGGATGATAAGGGTGACACTGAAAGTTGATAAAGCATCCACAGTTTCTGATCTCTGCACTTACCTGGCGGCCGACAGCTGTCATTCGAGCAATCGGACCAGTCCATCAAAAATGTCCTTTCCATTTTGACAAAGCGCTATTGTCTCTTGATGACAATCACAAATCACGGTCAGGTATATAAAACACCCGACAGCTGGAATTTGGCAGCTGGAGCAGAGTTCAAAGTAATCGGAGTCAAATTTAGAAGAAGTGATCTTTACATCACTTTTAAACCGGAAGTACTCGTCGGAAAAAGTCCCAGAGGGAGTAGGTGAAAAAGATCAACACATGGGGGAGAATGAGCTCCCACGCGATTTGCATTCATTGAAACAGACGAAAGAGGAGACAACAACGTAGATCTTCAGTGTTGTGCTATCTTTGAGCCTGTTTGGAATGAGTCCAGGAAGACTTTAAAAGTGAAAAAGTACTTTTACACACTCAACTGGAGCATTCCCCACAGTCGCATTCAATCTATGCCATTCCAGAAAACAATCAGAACAGGTTGGTTGGAACATTGGGAACTTCACTAGACAAGTTGACTTCAATAATCTCTTTCAGATTCTGGGAGCCGTTGATCAGAGAGAAGAGAAAACAAAACAGGTGGAAACAAACACATTTCTGGCTTCTATAAACATTCAGCTTCCGCCACTTCCTCCCCAATCAATACTACAAAACATTCGTCTCCTCAGCCTTAACTCTTCTAAAGGTGTATGCTCCTGAGCCAATCACTTCCTGAACCGCCCATAGAATGACGTGTGTCTACAGGAACAGCTACCTGGAGACTGATGAGTTCTATGCACTTGTATTCCACATTATGACCGCAATCCAAGTTCCCCTCCACATTTTGGGCACTTTTCTGATACTGTGTAGGACGCCGAAGAACATGGAAAGTGTCAAGTACCCAATGTTGATGTTGCATGGATCGTAAGTGCTCCAGGAGATCGGAAAAATGAGCGAATGGTAATTTCAGAGGTGTCCTTTTAGACATCATCGCAATTATAACCGTTCCATATGTGGTGTACCCGGCTGTCAGCGTTCGCTTGCTCGGAATCGTAAACGGTGTCGTGCCTGTTCCAGTCGTTTATTATGTTGGAGTTTCATCCCTTTGTGGTGAGTTGTTCTAAACGTCTGCACGTGTTGAATCCCCACGCTACTCCATGACAGTATTCCAAACGCAAACACTTTTATTGCCAGTTTCTGAGACATGACTCTCTTCAAAAACATATACATAAAAAAATATACATAAAAAACATAAAAACATAAAAACATATAAACATATAAACATATAAACATATAGATGACACAACAATCCTAGGAAATGGTAAAACCTGACCCTATCAGGCGTCTCTTGAACAGTTTGCTACTATTGCAGCGATGGGCCCTTCGATTGCAGCGTTCTTCGAAAACCGTTACGACCGACTCGTCAGGACAGGACCACGCACCCGTACACTGACTATCAAACGAGCCGCGTTCTACGTCATCAACTTTTTGATCGCATGGACCGCCTATATTCCCTCCTTGATCAATTTTCCGGATGCGGAGGAAGCAAAGAGGGCTCTCCGCGAAGTGGCGCCTTGTTTTCCAGAAAGTTTCATCGAGGGATCAGAGTTCGTTCAACTCTCTTCCAATCCGATTGTTCTCATCATTTGCCTCTCGTTTTCAATGGGTCTCTCTGCAACGGAATCACTCATCTTTGCCATCCCAATCGCTATGAAGCTATTCAGAACGAAGGCGCAGTCCAAGAAGACGTCGGATATGCAGAAGAGGTTCTTCATTATCATCTGCATCCAATTGGCCATCCCACTCTTCGCTATGGTCATTCCAGCGTCTTTTCTGAACGTGACCTTGATCATCGGCTACGTGGATCTAATCCTGAACAACATCGCCTTCATGGGCATCCTTCTTCATGGAACAGTCAGCTCTCACCATGATATGCATCCACAAACCCTATCGATTGGCTGCTCTCCGAATCCTTCGTCTTCGAGCTCGTTCAGCAATAGCCACGCCGCTCGTTGTGACAGTTTCTACTCATTCAGCTCTATAATACGGAATCACACAACTCACTCGCTTCCACCTCAACCAACGTCCTTCAGTAAGTGCTCCAGAAAACGTTGAGAACATTGTAAAAATGGTAACAATGGCAATACAAAGATCTACAAAGGAGTCGCTAATCATGTCAATTCGTACATAATTCGTGTATACATATATAAAAGTTTGCTGTTGACAATTTTTTGCTATCTCTTATAAATCTCGAGATATAATGGATCTCCGGCTCTACTTGCTCTCTCTCTCTCTCTCTCTCTCTCTAGTTACCTCTTTGTTTCCAGTGGGTTGCAAAGTCTGAGCGCGAGAACAGTAAGACCTAAGAGAGGGAAAACCGAGTGGACACGTTTATGTTGCTCAAACGAGCCTTAACAAGAGGACCAGTTCCGTTATGACTGTGACATGTTCGAATGAGAAATCGACACTTGGAAGACCCGATCATCGGCGATTTTCCCCCGTCCGCATTGAAATTTCCGTGGTAAAATCGCGTTTCTCAATTGAGAATTTGTCAAGAACATTATCACTGCTGATCTGGAAGGTTCTAGTGATAAGGGTATCAGTAATGGACTAACCCGACTGTCAATGTGTCAAAGGCGATGAATTGGGCAATGTAGATCCAACTAACACGGACCACCTGGGAGAATATCGCGTAGTGGACCTGATAGGACAATTGATAAGCGACCTTAACTCTTTATCACTAACCTGAGTGGCAGCCACTAAAAGGAACGTGACGGAGATGAAGATGGAGGTGAAGCAGAGGGATCTTTCAACTGATTTGATGCGATCCGGGAGGACGATGAGCTTGAAGAGGGTGATGGAGGTGCAGATGACAGTGAAGACGAGGGCAATTGACACGTAGATCAGTTGGAACATTGACAGGGAGGCCTGGAAATGAGGGGGGGATGGGAAGATGGAGGTTAGCAGACTTTCTCTGCTTTTGGGTTAGAAATTGAGCCAATGTACGGATACAATTGCATACAGTTTCACCTAGGCTACTTAATTTCAGGGAAGTTGTGGTTTTTAATTGTTTCTTCTCACTAAGTTCTCAGTAGCAGTTCCTCAAGACTTATCGCAGTTGCAAAGTGTACTAATCCAAAGAAGAACGTGTTTTACTGTTTCAAAAAACCTTTTTTCAGTTTTTTTTGGGCACTGCTTAATGAAACGATGACGAATGGAGAAAAATAGGTCGGGGGTAGGTTTCAACGACTCTCAGAACCGTCCCAATTAACGGATCGTTTTGGGAATCTATGTACATTATAGGGTCATCATATCGAACCTTGGTGCCAAAAATGGACCGGATGGGTTCACTAGGTGCTGAGAAACAGGCTGTGGGCACACGCGGCTTCAAGATTTTCTCAAAATAGCGGCACCCCATAGGAAAATCATTATATCTCGAGATTGATAAGAGATATCAAAAAGTTGTCAACAGCAAACTTGTAGATCATAACTAGGACTATAAGTTTGCTGTTGACAAGTTTTCAATATCTCTTATCAATCTCGAGATTTAATGATTCTCCGGTAGCGTGTGGTGTGCCGCCAGGAAATACGGGTTTCCGGTTTTCTGGTGCCAACTTTGGTTTGCTACAGTTTCATAGGTTAGGGAAAACAGTTCACAGTTTAGTGGATTTGTTTATTTTTCAAATAGAGGTCCGAGCCAGAGAACATACCCACTCCACAGCTCGATTGTAGCCGACTCCAAAGCCTCCAAACGACGAGAACGGCTTCATTCGGGAGATCAGAATGTTCCAGGTGCCCAACAAGGGAAGGAGCACAATGAGAAGCACACTAACCCGAGTGAATCTTTTCCACAACTGAAACAAAATGAGTCCTCTCTAACGAATCCCCCCACTAACCTGAGCATAACTCATCGGCATCAGAACGCAAGACATTCTGTTCAGAACCATGAACGTTTGGGCGACGGATTTGGCGAATCGTGCATGGTTCGTGAGGTAGTAGAAGGCTTTGAGGATGACGGAGGGGCTCCAGAAGAAGGGGCCGACGATCGGACACAGGGGCGTGACGAAGAGGAAGAGGCGGCCGAAAGAGACGTCGAGCAGGATTATGGTGACGCTCTGGAAGCACGGCGATAGGTAGTTGGATACTGTACAATGGTCGTATAGTCTGGCGGCCCAACATGTGACGCAACATTGCGGATTATTAGCTCATTGTTTTTTCGGAGTAAGCGTTTCTCGCTGTTCTTGTTCTCCCGCTTTATTTGTACTTGGTAACGACAGGTAAGGTGAGAATGGAGTTTAACGTTTTTGTGAAACAGGGGTTTGCTGAATTTGCAGATGATGCTGTTTCAAAGTGAACGCTTCATTCAACTATTTGAGAAACGGCAGTCTGAGCAAGTCCCTCAATCGCGCTCCACCGAAATGTCTACAGTAATCTTTCCTTTGCAAGCATGGCCCCAACTCTATCCTGACACAGTCCCACGATAACAAAACGTTTGAAAATAGTAGGTTATTAACATATGAATGGAAATGGCTGAAATAGGAACTGTCTGAAACCCATTCAGCTTCAATATCTCATTGATAGACCGCTTCTGCTTCTTCTTTACTGTTTCATGTACAGTTTGTCACTGAAAAGTCTCAAAATGGTCTAATAGTTCATGACAGTAAGACATTTGTGCTCACAGTACGTCCATATGTTCTTTTTTCAATTTCTTGAGCCATTTACGTTTCTGATTACCAAAATCCAGTTGAAACGGACTGTTTTGAGCCGAGTGTAAGTTTTTGCCAGCTGTTGTGTAAATGATTGGTATCGTTCACAGAACCAAGTGAGCAGTAAGTTCTCCGAATTCTAAAGTGGCTAGAAACAGAAAAGAGGATTAAAATGAATTTTGGTCTCACAGAACACCATTTAAAAAAAAAATAAAATTATTATCCCGGAGCGTTTGGGGTGCCGCTTTATTTGAGGAAAAACTTCTTTCTAGACTTAATGACTGCTTCCATGCCAAAGATGAGCTCAAACGGAGCACTTTGAGCCAAGATATGCTCTTTTGAAAGGTACATTTCCACAAACACTGTTTCACTGCTTCTATCTCGATGAGGTTTGAAAATAGTCTTCGGTAAGTTCAGACGACATGGTTACAAATTTGTACGATTACACTGATTCATACTGGAAGTCTTTTCCAGATAGATAGACCTCTGAAAGTTCTCGAAACCTATAATTTCTAGAAAACGTTCGATTATGGACACTTTGAGACAATGCATCCCGAAAATTTGTGAGTTCCAGCGTGTAGGCACTTATGACAGTAGGTTTCAAACATATCGAAGGTTTGGGCCGTTCCTCTGTCTCTTCACATCTACACGAAACCGTAATGTGATGAAGCAATGTTCGAAAAAGTTTGGTTTCGATTGGGCAATCATACACGTTGTTTGCTCGACTCCTTCCCCAGAAACATGTAATCATATCACCGCGTGGTGCCCTTTTCTATTTAATCTTATCAATTTGGAAGTTGTGACTCGAGCACAGAGTTCTCCCCGAGACGGGAGTCATACGTCAGGAACGGAGATGTTGGTTAGATATGCTTGCCGGAGAATCATTATATCTTGAGATTGATAAAAGATAAACAGGAGCAAATTAGGATGAGGGCGAATAACCAAGACAGCAACAAAAACTACGATGTTACCTCGAATAGAGCGGCACACCAAGCGGTGCCTCGAATGACCGTGATATCTCGAGATTGATAAGAGATATCAAAAAGTTGTCAATAGCAAACTTGTAGATCATAACTAGGGCTACACGCTTGCAGTTGTCAACTTTTTGATATCTCTTATCAATCTCGAGATAATGATTCTCCGGCAGAGCTCCCCTCGGTTGCTGGACCATTTCGATAGCATCCGATAGTTTCAAAGTATTTAGATCACGAATTCCGCCTGGTTTGTGGCGATTTCGATGTCAATACAGAAAAGAATAGGAAAAGTAACTATTTAGCTATTCGAAAATGCATACACGCAGCAACTTTATCGAGTAATCGTTTAATCGAGTAAATACAAAAACAGTCAAAATAAGCAACTACACTGAAACAGTTTTTTTACAGTTTCATGGTCTCGAGATAATATCGATTCTAGATCCGCTAAACGTTGTAACTGGAGTCACACAATATGATCAAATCAACTATTAATGGCTTCTACATTCATAGCGAAAATCTCCAAATTCCATGCAAAAACCGTTCAGAACCACCTCAAAATGCGCTTCAATGCAAGTGCGCTCCAATGAGAAGACACGAATCTGCGCTCTGAACTACGTGGCACCGTTCCAGGATCACATAGTTAACTTCTAATGTTCTTTTTTATCTAGTTCTTCGAGAATCAAGTTAACTTCCAAAACACGCCTAGTTTTGCCTGTTATTCGAAAATTGGCGGTTTTTGCTGCATCCACTCAAAATGCTCCATTTTCAAAATGTCCAATCATAAAGTTCTAATTTGGCTCCGAGAGCCGAGTTGCTAGCATTTTCCATCGAAACTCACCGCAATCGAGTCGGTCGCATAGATTTGGAAAAACGAGCTGTCCTTGAATGGTTCCATTGCCCGTGCCCAGGATACACTTCAAAATGAGCAAATGGAGGATGGCGCCGGGGATTAGATAGGCGACGCAGACGACGTATTTCAAGATTTCCGGTAGTGGATCGAAGGATTCGTTGCACTTGAACGGGATCAAATACGAGGAGTTGGTCAGGTCCATTCAAGGGGGAATGGAAGGGGGGAGAACATGGGGTAAACAAGCAATTATGGAACAGGTGATTCGGGTGGAGAGAGAGGGGGAGGGGAAGGGCGCGAGACGGGCACGTAGTTGGAGATCAAGTTCAGAGTACGTTGAAACTTGTGAAAGGAACTTATGAGAATGGTGATGTTGTTCTCTTTTTCTCTGTTTCGAAATCCATACAAAACAAAAACACATTATCTCAATTATTCAAAATGCTTAATGATTATTAAATTTGCTTGTTACTTGAGACAGAAAGCCTTCGCCATCATCCTCAGCAATGCCCACCAACTTGCCCGCCTCGCCGCTTCCCTCCGCTGCTCTTGACGGCACTCCTATGCTTCTTCTCAACATGACTGCTTGGCGCAATGGTAGCGCGTTCGACTCCAGATCGAAAGGTTGGGCGTTCGATCCGCTCAGTGGTCAAATGTTTTTGCAAAGTTCGAGTCAATGTTTCTGACGTTTTCGTGAAGTGTAGTTCAATTCGGAATTCCCCCTGTTATTAGTGGGTTTTGCTAATGATGAACGTCATCATTTGTCGACAATCACTTCTCGATTCCTCAGTCTAAGTAATCTATGTTCCCGTTTCTTTTATTCCATTCGCCTGTTTCAATTCTTTTCTCTTTTGGTTACGCAGAATTGAAAGTCACATTGAATACTCAGTCAACGGGTACTCAGCGAAGTTAGGGGATCTTTGTATTCATAGTTACCAATAGAGCGTGATTTCTCTAACTTCCAGTTTCACACTTTTTATAAAAGTTTCCCATTTTCATTCTAACTCATTATCGTTGTTGTCACCCAATCTACATGTTCTCTTATCACTGATACCACTGATATAACGTCAATGTCGCTCTTTCCCGATATCAGTTGCCTCTTTCCATGACACCCACCTCTAAAAAAACGTTCCATATTCCAGACTGTTCCTTCTCAAATTTTGATATATTTTATCAATCTCGAGATATCACGATCATTCGGGACAGCGCTTGGTGTGCCGCTCGGTAACATCGTGGTTTTTGTTGCTGTGTTGGTTATTCGCCCTCACCCTAATTTGCTCCTGTTCCATCCACTAGTAGTTTCCTTACCTGTGATAAAAGGAGGTCTGTGAGAAAACAATTTGCGACCCCCAGCCGCTCTTTCGAATGTTTTTTTCCTCGAGGACACCTTATTTTGCTTGTCAAGTTCGGCTTCATTCCATCTCCGAGAATCCGGGGGTTTTTTCAAAGCAAATCTTCTAATTTTGCTTAAAATTTTGCTTAAAAGCTCTCTTTGTGGCTTATCACCGACGAATAAAAAGGAACTTTCAATGCACAAGGGTCTTCTTTGAACTTTACGATTACAGTTCAAAGTGTTGCCTCCAACTCGATCGACGAATATCAGGTTCCTGAAACAGTGAAGCGTATTGATAACTTGAAAGGAGATAGGTCCCCCAAGTGCCCCCCCCCCCCGAACACGATGATTGTCAATGGAGCGTATTTAGCTGATCATTAGGAAAACGCACTTTCAGTTCATCTATGACATGTAAGTCGGTCACAAAAAGTTGGAAAATGGTGATCACTGGTTGTCAGTTGAACATGGAAAGTAGCAATTTCTGAAGAAAAAAGGGATGATTGGTGTTTGTGAGAACATGCAATTATACTGTGAAAACAAGAGGAATGGGCTCTAATTCCAAGTCTAGCATTCTGCAAAAACGCGCTGATGGGAAAAAGAAAATGGAACGAAGAACTTCAAAATTGCGAAAAGAGTATCAGTATTACTGTTCCAATGATCCAATGAGTGTGCTAATGTAAATAGCCGCAGTTCTTCGAAGATTCAGCGAGTCCCGTGATTATCGTCCCCAAACGATGCTCGGGAGAATGATTATATCTCGAGAATGATAAGAGATATCAAAAAGTTGTCAATAGCAAACTTGTAGATCATAACTAGGGCTACAAGTTCACTGTTGACAACTTTTTGATATCTGTTATCAATATCAAGATATCACGATCATTCGGGGCAGCGCTTGCTGTGCCGCTCTATTCGAGGTAACATCGTTGTTTTTGTTGCTGTGTTGGTTATTCGCCCTCATCCCGTTCCATCCAAACATTATGAATTCAGTGGGTTCCGTATATTTCGAATCATTTTGAAACCGAAATTCACATCGAATGAGCCTGTTTCAACTTTCGAGCTATTACTAATACTTCAAGAGCCATTCCTTTGTTTCCGGAAGGACCTCAAAGTCCGTCTATTCCACTTGTAAAGGATCACGTCGTGATGTGAACCAGACACACGTGTACACACCCCACAATTAGATTTGCCTCCGCCAATTTCACCGACTCACCCCCGAGGAGACATTTCGGACTTTGTGTGTCTGTCGTTCAGACTCGAAACATCTCCATGACCTCCAATGCATCCGATCTGATACCATTTGATTGTGATCTCACCGTGAACCCCTATTTCGAAGTGTCCAAGTACATTGGAACACTGATCTACCTGGGAATCGGAGTCTATCTTCACTTCTCCATTCTCCACATCACCCTCGTCACTCGAAAGAAACAGTTCGGCGATAGTTCGTTTTTCAAGATCTTCGCGACGGATTCCATTGCGGTGTGTTGGTTTTTTGTGGATTTTTAAATAGTTTATTTACACTTACAAGGGAACTGTTCCAACTGTCCAGAACCGTTCGAAATGAAACCTTTCGCGATGGAAAGACGTCGGTTTGAGCTCCCCGAATGTCGGCAAGCGGCCGGCATCCTCGAAACTCTCAGCCGCTTTTTCTCGGCTCTCGGGCCGTTTTAGCAACTTTTGAAAACTGATTTGGGGAGCTCAGATCGACCTCTTTCCATCGCGAAAGGTTTCGTTTCGAACGTGTTATGCTACTGATTGTTTTGCAAAAGATCCCACATTGAGGCGCATTTGAAACAGTTAACTTTGGTTTCCCATCTGTTGCCCGGAATTCCGGATACCGGTCAGCTTCCATCTTCAACGATGAACCAATGGCTCTTTTTCAGAAAATTTTGGATCCTGTTGAAACCAAACTATCATAAAGTTTTTGTGAAAAGAGGACTTACTGGAAAACCATTATATCTCGAGATTGATAAGAGATATCGAAAAGTTGTCAACAGCAAACTTGTAGTCCTAGTTATGATCTACAAGTTTGCTGTTGACAACGTTTTGATATCTCTTATCGATATCGAGCACTCTGACAACCTGCTTCATTAGTTTCGGAGTTTCTATGTGAGATCTTTTTCTATTATGATAGGCGTCGAGAAGCAATGGAAACCAATTAGACCACTTCGCTTATATTCTGACCAGAAACAGGGAAATATAATTTTCCTTATTAAAAAAAAGTGTGTTATATACTTATTCTCGGTGTTCAATGAATAAAATAAATATAAAAATATAAAAGAGATATTTGAACCTAGAAAGGTCTAGAAAGAAATTTAACACATAATTCAGTCTTAGACACCCTCAAAATATAACTACTTTTCACGAAAACGTCAAAAATCTTCATTCGAGCTTCGCAAAAAACTTTGACCACTGAGCGGATCGAACGCCCAACCTTTCGATCTGGAGTCGAACGCGCTACCATTGCGCCAAGCAGTCATGTCTGTCGGCGGGCTGCGAGTGCGTATAGGAGAGTGTTGCGATACTCTTTTCTCCAAATGAATGATAATAGTTCACGCGCTCGTTATCATTAACTTCACAGAGATACGAAACGGGTTTCAAGTTCAGAGCGTTTTTTAAACTGTTTCAAAAAACTACTTTGAGTATTCAGCTTTTTTATGCTGCTATTGATTGTAGGACCCCATTTCCAGAGCATCACCATAATTGTCAGTGACCTTCTATTCAACCGTCTCTTCATGTACATCTCCCCACTTTGTCCGCTCGTTGGGCCTTATTTCTGGGAACCCTCGATATCAATGAAAGTCGCTTATCAGTTGACTCAACATGGAAGACTCGCCAAATCAGTGGCTCAAATATTTATGGTCTTGAACAGGATGACATGTGTTCTAATGCCAATTAGCTATGGACAGGTTGCTCTCGTGCTCAAACATCAATGATCACATTTCCATTTAGATTTGGCGAAAGTTGACTCCAGTGTGCGTGTTTTTGGTGGCTGTCCTTCCAATTGGAGGAACTTGGAACGTTTTGATCTCCAGGACATACGGACAACAGATTTACGGCGGATTTGCCACCAACTACATTCGGAAGGTGTCATGGGTGAGTCTCTCGTGGGTTACGGTTTCATGGGGAAGGTTTCAATGGTTGGAATAGGTCGCACTTTAATACGTGAGGGATACTTCTAATAATAGTTTGATTGGAGAAACAGTCAAATGCAATGTGTTTTATTGAAATCCAACAAAATCCCCGTTTCGTTCGTTCCTGATAGAGATCGTCTCTGCGGTGAACGTTTATTAGACTTCTGACTGCTTGGCACCTCGAAACGTTTTCTGTGGCAGCACGGGATTCTGACGGAAACCTCAGTTTGATTCTCTTTTTTTTCGCGTGGCGAATTCAAAATATGCGTGTTTAACTTTGTTTGGTGTACATAGAAGACAGGCAGTAACCGTCGGAGGGCCATATTAAGAACAGTCGGAAATTGAAAAATCGTCCAGGACCACCCGAAACGAGGTACCGTTTACCTTTAGTGGAGCGCACTTGCGGACCCCGTGTAGCAGTGAGGACGAAGACGCCGGTCTCGAAACGAACGACACAGCTCACTCAGGAGTTCGGGCGCCGGAAAAATTCCCGTGTATTGGCTAGTCGGCTGCCGCCCCCGAAACCGTAAAAAGTGAACCTGGGAAACTGTTTCTATTCTGGCGATGTGAGTATACTGTTTCTGGCTAGCAAAAACAATTCCAAAAATGTGCACACTCCAACTCTGAGAGCCGGATACTAACGCAACAATTATTCCATGTTGATAGTTAATTCGCCATCTCTGCCCGCTTCTCCCATCCCTGTCAACGTCGCAGCCGACACCTCGCGGCTTCCGCCCCTCGCCGTACTTTACGTGTGAAGGCGGAGTCGCTAACGCGCCAGGAAATTTCCCGGGGAAAATCACGGGAAATTTCCTGGCAAAAGACCGCCGCGGGAAAATTACCGGCAGGCGGTTTTGGCCGGCCGGCGAATACCATTTTCCCGGGAACACGGGAATTTTTCCGGCGCCCGAACTCCTGAGCAACGTTTTGCTACTGTCATCAAAAAACAACACGCTGTTGACGGTGTCAGTTCGGCTTTGTTAGCATACACTGAGAGAAGAGTCAACTACTAGAGCGTTTTAACCCAAATAGAATAAGCTGATTGGATACATAGTGGTGCAAACTCACTGTCGTTTTGGATAAAATATATGAATATTTCTCACCCAAGGCCGGGACAATAACGAAAGGTTAAAGTCATCAAGCAATTAATTGAGCGACTTGAAACCGAAATATCCATGAGGAAATGATGGTGGTGAACTGGAATTCGCCGATTCCTCCGCGTTTTCAGCTTCTCTATTATATATTTCAAAAATCCTGGAACCTCCATTTCTCACGTGAGCTGATAAGCTTGCTGGGCTCGTCATGAATAGAGGGTACGTGGATTCCGTATGAACGGGTGACCCCTCTTATTCACGACCAGAGACCGGCGAGCTCTTCAGTTCACGTGAAAAATGGAGGTTCCAAGATTTTTGAAATATCTATTCTAAAAAATCTTTGAAAAAAACACGTTTCGGCGTTTACAAATGTTTTTTGCTGCGAGATATCTCACGTGAGCGTTTGAATTTTTATCGTCAACTCCGATTTTGAGATTTTTGAGACAAACGTTTATTTTCACGTTTCGAACTGTCACGTTGGCATGACATAATGGTGTGACTGGTGTCCCGGAGTCTTGTTCCGAATGTGTGGTATTCAACAAATGTTAAGTCACGAAACTGTGTTTGGCATCTTATTATAGCATACACGAAAGTCTATCGGAATCGAGCATTTGGAACGATATGAAGAAACCCGATTTCTTCCCAACTTTGAAATGTAGCAGATCAGTCAAATCAAGGATTACCCATTTCGAAGTGCTCCTATGAAACTGAAAGTTGTTCCTTGCGACACTAGGCCAATCTGTAGTAGACTTGTTGATAATTAGGATGATACTGGAGGGTAGACGACTTGAATGGGGGGAAAAAGCAGAGTGACGAGAGGGAATCGTAGGTTGCTCTTCTTGCAACACTCAATAGACCCGTTTTTTCAGTGGCTTCTTCTTCTCGGTTAGCCAGTTTATTGATGTTTCCTTAACTCACACACTTCTATCGAGTCTAAACAGGAACGACACTTTAAAAACGGCACTTTGAAACGGAAACTTTTGTTTATTACAAAAGTGCAACGTTGGGAAGAAAAGGGGTTTCTGGTAAACTAGAACACATAAAATGATGATGTTGTGAAGAATTTGGTGAGCTCACCGGTGTCCTCGAGTCATCGAGTCTGAACAGGAACTCAGTTCCCCCTGTTCCTGTTTCAACAATTGCTCAAAGTTTCGGAGAATCAGCAATCTCTATTCCTCCCAATCCTTTCTTTTACACAGGCGGCGCTGTCCCTATTCCAGTCGATGTTCATCCTCACCGCCCTCTTCTTCACTCTCATCTGCACCTCCGTCACTCTTTTCAAACTGATCTCCTTCCCAGAACGGATAAAATCCGCCGAGAAGTCGCTATGTCTTACTTCGTTCGGCATCTCTCTCACTTTCCTTCTCGTGGCCATTACTCAGGTGAGAAGCTCTTCTAGATTATCATATCCCTCCAACTTCAGCTCTGTTTCGCATTCTGTCTTCCATGCCGTGCAGGGATCTTCCTCTATGTCGCCCAGTTACTCGCCTTCGACACATTTACAGTTGGGTGAGTAATCATCTCTCTTATCAGTCGAAAACGCCTCTTATCAGTTCAGGTCTGCAGTGGTGATGATAGCGTCGAATTATCAGCTGAGAGAGGTGATATTCACAAGGAATAGGAAGCGATCAGTGGTCACTGTCACTGTGCACTTGAGCTCGTGAAGTTCATGGATTTGCCGGGTGCTGATTATAATGATAAGACTTGAAATTTCAAGCGTTACAAAGGTCTAATAACGGTGAACACTTTGAAGAATGGAAATGTTTGGTGTTTTTATAATAGTCAAAAGGAGTATTGAAACAGTGTTATTCGGATGCCATCGAAATGACTCCGAGAGCTCTGCCGGAGAATGATTATATCTCGAGATTGATAACAGATATTCAAAAGTTGTTAACTGCAAACTTGAAGTCCTGCTTATGATCTACAAATTTGCAGTTGTCAACTTTTTGATATCTCTTATCACTCTCGAGATATGATGATTCTCCGGCAGAGCTCTCCTCGGGGTCACTTCAATGACATCCGATAGGATAGTGGTTATTTACTGTTACATTGTGTCGTGAACTTACTCTGTCATTGTTATCACTGATTAACAAAGACCATGGGCTTCATCCAAAATGCCGATTTCGTGAGAAAGAGTTCTCTAGGCCACTGATAGTTGTGGAAAAGTTTTGGAAAATCAATTTCTGCCCTTTTTCCAGGAGTTTTTTTTTCTGTGAATCCATTCCTTTATCTTGTTTAACTTGTTTTATCAGAAAATCCGTATGATACTCGGCCGGATACCGAATTTTTGGAGAAAAATATATTGAAGTATACGGTAGCAGTCGTTTCGAGACCACTGGCGGCCGACAAACAAGTGTTTCTGAGTGACTTCAAAGTCCAACATCCAATATCAGTGTCATTTTTCCGACGAGTCTGGCACACGGCGCCGCACCACACATACACCCCGTAATTGGATTTCTGCGCGAGTTCACCGAATCACCGAAACATTTTGAGACTCTCGTTCAAACGACGCAAAACGTCATCTCCATGAGCTCCAATGCATCCGATCTGATACCATTTGATTGTGATCTCACCGTGAACCCCTATTTCGAAGTGTCCAAGTACATTGGAACACTGATCTACCTGGGAATCGGTGTCTATCTCCACTCGGCGATTCTCTATACGACACGTGTCACGCTGAGAAAAACGCTCGGCGAGAGCTCGTTCTTCCGGATTTTCGCGACGGATTCCATTGCGGTGAGTGGGTTTCTGATCTATTCGACACAATCCATTCCGATCCACACAAAAGTTAGTTAAGGATCATTTGAAACAGTGAACTATAGTTTCCTCTCGGATTATCGGAATTCGTTGTATTCCGGTCCATTTGACAATAGCTGAACACTGTAAAACAGTGATCTACTCTCTATAAACATCCGATGATACAAGAGGTAAAGTACGATTCAACATTGTTTTTCCGAAAGTTCCCCTTCCAATTAGGGGGTGATTGAAACAGTGAACAGTGTTTCTTGGTATGCTTGAAAGCTGGCCGGAATTCCGGAGATTCCGGTTTCCGGTGAACTTCTATCGATGTAGATCACCAAAATCCCAGGGCAAATAGTGATCTACCTCTTCAGAACCTCCCGATGTTTTCTAGAAGCCATTGAACATCACCATCAGTTCATCACACTCCTGGACGTCTTCTGACCCTTTTCCCCTTAAAAATGACCTCCAAGAAACCAATTGTCAATCGAGAACTGAACTTAACAAGAACCGATTAGACCAAATACATTATAACTTTTGGCTGAAACACGGAAATGACATTTCTCTTTTGAGAGAACGTTCCGTGAACCTGAAAATAATTAAATTCTTGAGCCGTTTGGACCAGGTAGTAATCTAGGAATCTAGTGCAGGTGTCCTTTTTTTCTGTTCAACGAACCAACTACAAATCACTGTTTCTCTAATCTCATAAGGATTTCAAAAGTGACTGCTGAATTAGTTCGTAAAATCCTTTCAGTATCATTCCAGTTTTTAGAGAAATCGGTTTCCGAAGTCATGTAGCGAAAAGAAGCTCTTTTTCTATCATTTCCCACGAAGCAAAAACATTTGACCACTGAGCGGATCGAACGCCCAACCTTTCGATCTGGAGTCGAACGCGCTACCATTGCGCCAAGCAGTCATGTCTGTCGGCGAGCTGCGAGTGCGTATAGGAGAGTGTTGCGATACTCTTCTCTCCAACCAAATGATAGAAGTTCACGCGCTCGTTATCATTAATTTCACAGAGATAAAAACTGCCAACAATTTTTTCACAGTTTCAAAGCAACCATTAACTTCGTTATGTTCCGTTTCCAACGATTCGAAGTACAGAGCATCACCACAAGCGTCAGTGACCTTCTATTCAACCGTCTCTTCATGTACATCTCCCCACTTTGTCCCCTCGTTAACCACTATTTCTGGGGACCAACGATATCAATGAAAGTCGCTTATCAAGTGGCTCTATACGCCAGATTCGCCAAATCAGTTGCTCAAATATTTATGGTCTTGAACAGGATGACATGTGTTCTAGTGCCAGTCAGTTATGATCGGGTGAGTCTTCGGATCAAACATCAATGATCACATTTCATTCAGATTTGGCAAAAATTGACTCCAGTGTGCGTGTTCTTGGTGGCTGTCCTTCCAATTGGAGGAACTTGGAACGTTTTGATCTCCAGGACATACGGACAACCGGTTTACGGCGGATTCGGTACCAACTACATTCGGAAGGTGTCATGGGTGAGTCTCTCGTGGGTTACGGTTTCATGGGGAAGGTTTCAATGGTTGGAATAGGTCGCACTGCTTCACTTAGAATGGTAGTACCCTGGCATGTAATAACTTTTTGAAATTCAACGAAATCCCCGCTTCGTCCGTCCCTGATATAGATCGTCTCTGTGGGGAACCTCAATGGTATTAGTTCCGACAATAAAGTTGTGCTGAAGTTATTTTTCCAAATCTGGAAGTCGGAAGTTGGAATTCCGCACAACTCTGGTTGACAGTATACCAACTTGATATCTAGATGTGAGAACTAGAAAGAGGTCTCGCAAGACAGTGTGGCGTGACGTGAGATTCACTAACCCGATTGGCGCGAAATTTTCTATGTGTTTCGATAGGAGATCTATCAGCAGAACTCACTCATTGACCTTGGAACTTTGTCAGGTTTCAAGTGCGCTCTATCGAACAACACCTAGTCAGTAGCTGCGCTGACGTCAAGGCATTTGAATGTACACTTGAAGGACTGCTTTATTGGTTCATCTTTCGATAGAGCGCACTTGATGTTCCACTTTCATAAAGGCACGACATGACTAACCGCACTACACGACCATTCGTTGATTCGTGTTGGAAGACATTTTTATTTTCTGTTTCAACACTTTATTTTAGTTGGATTCGTTGGGTTGACGACTCGATATTCATTGCTGATTAATTGGATGCTCGCTTAATTGTAAACCCATTATGACAACGGTTTTGATAATTTCCGATAAAACCTAGGAAATCCGTGATAGACGGCATTCGCACAAAGACACAAGTCTTTCTTCCCATGGAATCAACCGGATATACCTTCTTGAGACAGAACATGTTGATCCACAACATTGATTGTTCACGCACAGAGCAGGTCGTTCACCGTGACGGTTTAGAAAAGGGCACTTTGAAACGGAAACTTTCGTTTATTACAAATGTACAACGTTGAGAAGAAAGGGGGATTCTGGTAGAGTAGAACACATAAAATTATGATGTTGTGAAGAATTTAGTGAGCTCACCGGTATCCTCAAGACATCGAGTCTGAACAGGAACTCAGTTCCCCCTGTTCCTGTTTCAACAATTGCTCAAAGTTTCGGAGAATCAGCAACCTCTATTCCTCCCAATCCTCACTCTCATCTGCACCTCCGTCACTCTTTTCAAACTGATCTCCTTCCCAGAACGGATCAAATCCGCCGAGAAGTCACTATGTCTTACTTCGTTCGGCATCTCTCTCACTTTCCTTCTCGTGGCCATTACTCAGGTGAGAAGTTCTTCTAGATTATCATATCAACTTCTTCCCAGCTCTGTTTCGCATTCTGTCTTCCATGCCGGGAAGGGGATTTCCTCTATGTCGCCCAATTACTCGCCTTCGACACATTTACAGTTGGGTGAGTGGATGATCTTTCTTATCAGTGGATAACGCCTCTTATCAGTTCAGGTCTGCAGTGGTGATGATAGCGTCGAATACTCAGCTGAGGGAGGCAATATTCCCGAGGGATAAGAGGAGGTCATCGATCCTTGTCACTGTGCAGCTGACTTCTTGAAGTGAGGGAACGTCTACTATGTCTTCTGCTGATCATGATGATGATAGAGTGATTCCTGTTTCAAAAGAAGTATGAAATATTGTGCCTTCCTCTAGTTTTCTGATGCCTTCGCTTCTGCCGCGAGCATGCGCGTTTTGTGGGCGTGGCATGTCAAAAAATAATGTGCGTATGTGGCAGCGATTATCTCAACTTCCACTGAACCGATTTTGCTCATTTTTGGCACATGGGTCAGAAAGGGTGACCGCACGATGCACGTCAATTTTTAAAACAATCTGTCAACTTATGGACCTAGGGGATTCGGGTCGAAGACAAAGAATCCTCTAGTCCTTTAAAGGTATTCCCATTTCTAATGATGCTCAAAAGACACTGTAGTGCAAACAAGTGTAATACGTATGTAGTTACCAACTGTTGAAACTGGAAACCCGTCGAATTCTCAATGATGAATAAAGTGCGCTCTATTGACAGACTGCTCTCAATAGAGCGCGTTTGGTTTTGGAGCGGAATACACCTATCCTGTCAAAGCACATCTTCAACCCAACTTGAAACTGATAACCACTGATAAGAGGCTCTTCCAGAGAATGTCGGTAAATAACAGTGGAAAAACTTTATCGCTTATCATTAATCAGCGAAATCCAATCGATCATTGGTTGTCGAGAAGAACGAGACAATCGGCGTCGGGCGAGTTCTGCTTCCACGCGTCCTTCTTCTCGAGCACTTCCTGCTCGATGTCCTTCGCCTTCTCGCCCACTTTTCCGACGACAACGACGACGTCGCGACGGAAGAAGCAGCTGAACATGATGCTGAAATGGGAAGAGTCTGGGGGCAGGATAGAGGAGGAAACGGGGGGCTCACAAGACAAACACGAGCGTGGCGACGATGAAGCAGAGTTTGAAGATGCTCTCTGCAAAGTCACGGTAGTACTCGATGGCTGGAAGTGGACGGATTATAGGGGGTGGGGGAAGATGGTTGCTTTGGGATAAATTGCGCTCTAATGCTATTCCGGAAATCAGCAACAGAGCGCGTTTTCCATTACGAGCTGATTCCACAAGTTTTGAGTGCTTCCGAGAGTCAGTAATAGAGCTCTGTTGGAACACTCTGACCTTTCTACAGTACATTCTCTCTGCGCTGCGAGACCAACTTGTGAATCGAACTCTTAGTGGCCGGCGTTTGATATGCACTCTATTTCTGATGGAAGTGAAACAGTTAGACACTGGAACATTGGTTTTGATCCAACAAAGTTTCTGCTCATTTTTCGACTGCCCGGAAAGCTTATTGACATCCGATTTCTGTTGCTCAAACGTTGTGATGAAGCCTAATTATAGTCAGAGACGCCATGTATACGAATGCCATTTTAGTGTCCTTTTTGTTTCATGGACACTTGGAAACAGTAAGATTTTGAGACATTTCGAGCATTATCCTGTTTCATGGACCATACAGGTCCATACTGATTTGTTTCGCTCGAAATCACCTCTATAACTGGAAGTATGATGTCCAATCTTTCCAACCAAAAAATTTAGAATTCAGGAAAATGTGGATTTCGCGGAAAACGGAAAACCGAATACAGAAAACGGATTCCGTCCAACCCAACTCTGATCGGGATAATTCCACAAAACTGCAAAAAGTTCGGTTTCACCACTACTATTTGAAATGCGTGCCATTTTGAGAAATTAGTGTTCTCATACATGCGGTTTTGATTTGGTAAAGTGTGTTCTAGCGGTGTGTCTGCTGAATAACATTAACTGTTAGGATAGCGAAAACGAAGCTCATCAGTGCAAAGAAACCGAACATAATGCTGATGAATGGAATTTGATACAGTGATCCACACTTTTAGAATGATTACACTGCTAAACCGCTGGCGTGTACTCAGCGGCTGAAGCGGCTTCAAATTTGGCCGTTAGCGGGTACGCAGCGTACACGCCAGCAGTTTAGCAGTGTGCCTTTCTAGATCCCTCGGCACTATTCCGAATTATTCCCGTTTCAAAGTCTCTTTTTAAATGTTCACAAAACTGTTTGTCCTTAGTCACCATCATGTTGGTTTTCACAATCGTTTTTTTTTCTAAATTTGATATCTCTCGCAGGTGGTCTCGCTAACAGCGCAGGTGCTCTAAAAACAACTCACGATCAACGGCGAACAACTGGCAATTGGCGGTGACAGCGAGTTGGGGTCCCTTGACGGCGGACTCGGATGCGTTGTGTTGGTAGGTCAAATGACGGTCCGGCTCCTCGATGCACCACTTTTGGAGGATCTCGACGCCCGCGTCGTACACGTGCATTATGCATTCCTGGAAGACATTTATATCGTATTTCCTCGAATAGAGCGGCATTCCAAACACTGCCCGGGAGAATCATTATATCTCGAGATTGATAAGAGATAACAAAAAGTTGTCAACAGCAAACTCGTAGTCCTAGTTATGATCTACAAGTTTGTTGTTGACGACATTTTTATATCTCTTATCAATCTCGAGATATAATGATTCTCCGGGGCAACGTTTAAGGTGTGGTTTGAGGAAATGCTATAACTTTGCCAATACCAGCGTTTTGATGAAATGGGAAACGTTTGGGGAAAAGAGAGTATGTAGATCAGGCGGCAACTCATATCCTGGAACCCCTTGCACTCTTAATCCATCGCTTTCAAATGATCTAGAAGGAGTGATACTTGAAACCCTTCGGAGCCTTTACACATTTGTGAAACAGTGAGTGAGCATTGATGTTGTTGGAAGTGTAGAATGCAAGACAGTACTCTTCCTGGATTACTCACAAGCTCACCAGTGGTACAATTTCGTCTGTTTCAGAGTTGCGTCAAAAAGGACAAGGTGCAGACATTAAACTGCTAAGATTTGTGCACGATGATGAATCATAAAGCAAAAGAACTCAATCATCACTTTCTCATGAGAGTGGGAAAGAAGGAGGTTTTGAGATCAGAATCAACCGACTCTTCACAACTAGAACTATCACAAATCATGGAGTAAGAACTGACAGAACGTGCCTCAACGTTTATGGCCGAAGTTCGAAAGTTCGAAAAAAAAAATCTCCAAATTTCTTGGATAACTTCCCCGTTATCATCTCAACTTATCCGTTGATTCGCTGACTCGGTGCAACATGTTTCAGTGTAGCTCCGAATAACCAAACAGAATTAATTTATCGATCCCATCTTCACTATCTAACAATGTTTTCTGCACTTTTTGAAACAGACAAGACACCCATTTCTATCTGTTACACCTCGTCGTTCGGAGAGACTAACAGTAAACCCCGAGAGTTCCGCGGAAGCCCCCAAGTTCGCGCGCCGTTGAACTCGAAATCTTGGAGTTTTCACTGCGTACCGTTGCCAGAGAATTCAACGCTTAACCATCGTCAGACAAAGACCTAGAGCAAAGACCAACTCCGCTACGCAACAACTGGTCCTCTCTCGGTGCAGACTCCTTAAGTCGTTTAATTCTGGCCCCCGTCGCGTGTATATTCGTCCCTCTCTTACTCTAGAAGAACGAGTTAAACAAAAAAGAGAACGTGAACTAAAAAGACTCAACCCGCCCGTCCCTCCACGTCCCCATCACATGACCCCTAGCCCGCCCGTCCCTCCACGTCCGCATAACATGACTCCTATATCCACTCCCCAGGTCACGCGCTATCCTCCTCCTCTTTTTCCTTCCAATAACGACATAGAAATGAGTGAGGCATATTCTTTAAACTATTAGGGGGTCCTGCTGAACCCCTTCACTTTCCCAAGGCCTCCCATGTTCCTAATTCAAATAGCACGTCCCTACTTCACCCTCATTCTTTTAATGTCCGAACAAATTCTCCTGATCTCGCTCCCCTCAACATCGATAATCAATCTTCTGCTCCTATTCTCGCTCTCCCCGACATGTGTCCTTCTTCATGTTTCCCAAAAAATCTCAATCTTTCGGTACTTTCGGCTAACATCCGTTCGCTCTTATCAAATAGGCTCGAACTCAACCAACATATAACTCAAATGGAACCAGATATTATAGGTCTTCAGGAAACTTGGTTAAATAACGATAGCGATCCGGCTCTTATCTCATTACCGCGCTATAGTCTTGTACGATGCGACCGAGCAGGGAAACGGGGAGGTGGTGTATGCTTTTATGTAAAATCTTCCATGAAAACCTCTACAGTATTCTCGGATTCTATTCAAAATTCATACGAACTTCTAGCTTTGGACCTTCTAATTGACGTCTCTCCCATTAGATTAATAAACATATACAGACCACCCAGTAGTAAAACTGCACCAAGCAAAAAGCTATTAAATAAAATATCGAGCTTAATAGATTCTCAAAACACAAATATTATTTTCGGAGACTTTAACATAGCGGAAATCGACTGGACAGCATCCCCTCCTCAGGCAAATACTCAATTAGCAACGGAGCTTTTAAATTTTTGTAATTCCAATAACTTAAAACAATACATCAAAATCCCCACGAGACGCAATAATATTTTAGATCTAGTCTTTGCAAACTGCCATTTATCGAATCTAATAGTTTCATCTCCTTTGGGATACAGCGACCATTCGAAAATTGAGTTCTCCCTGGATCTTTTGAGAAAGCCGGTATCCGAATTTGTTCTTGCTCCGGACTACAAGAAAGCAAACATTCAAATAATAAATTCACTTTTGTCAAGTCCCGACTGGACCGCCATTTTCGGAGCATCCACAATTTCTTCAAAATACTCTAACTTCCTAGATTACCTCAAACTGGTCTATTCAAAATCGATCCCGTGGAGAAAAGTGGACGCCCATAACAAAAACCTCCCAGATTACCTTATTTCATTCAAAAAGTTGGTTAACTACCATTGGCAGAAAACAAACATTTCGAGGTCAGAAAGCGACTTCAAAAAATACATCCAATTGGCTCAAGTTTACCGTAAAAAGTTGAAGAAGTTTCGTCAAAACCAAGAGCATATACTACTCAAATCTAGAGGAACTGCAAAATTCTCACAATACGCGAAGAAACTAATGTCGCAGCATAAAGGTAGTATTCCTGCGTTCAAAAGTAAAAACGGAGAGGTACTGATCAACGACTTAGATAAATGCGAACACTTAGCCACATACTTTGAGGAACAATTTATCCACGTAACTCCCTCTTCCTACGCCCCTCCTATACAAATAGCTTCTCACCAGGAACTCCCTTGGATATCAGACGATGACATTTTCAAGAAGTTAATGATAATGAAAAACTCAAATACTTTAACTCCAGACAATATCCCGGCCCGGTTCCTTAAGTTCATCGCTCATTTCATATCTAGCCCCATAGCCCAGCTATGCAATCAATCATTAATGAGCGGAGAGGTCCCTGACATATGGAGAGAATCAATAGTCTTCCCACTTCCGAAATTAGCTAACCCGACAGAAACATCACACTTTCGCCCAATAAGTCTTACTTCCCAGATCTGTAGAGTTTTTGAGAGATGCCTTCTAGTTCACATTTTAAATCATCTTGAATCCTTACAATTTTGGAGCAACAGTCAGCACGGCTTTCGAGCAAAAAGATCTACAACTTCCTGTGTACTGGAAGCGCTTAATGACTGGACGCTAGGTTTAGAAATGGGGCACCAAGTCGATGTAATACTGTTTGATTACGCAAAGGCGTTCGATACGGTCCCTCATGATCTACTGATCACAAAACTCTGTGAGCTGAAATTCCACCCGAACATTATTAAGTGGATTTACTCTTATCTCTCCAATAGGTCATTCAAAGTCAAAATTAACGAATCATTTTCATCGGCAAAACACGCTAGCTGCGGGGTACCACAAGGAGCTGTTCTATCCCCTCTTCTCTTTGGATTATATGTAAATTCTATAAGCTCAGTCCTTCCGCCTAGTGTACGTTGCAAGCAGTTCGCTGATGATCTCAAACTTTACACAATTTTTGACAAGAAAAAGGGCAGTGATGACTTACAAAAAGCAATCGAGGTAATTCAAGACTGGTCCTCAAAAGCCAAGCTCTCCCTGAACAGTTCCAAAACTGTCTGTATTAGTCTTGGTAGGAACCCTAAAATTTATAAATATTACCTCAATAAGACTGAAATCAAACGCGAATATGTAGTACGAGACCTCGGGTTTTTCATATCACCGACACTGAATTTCCATGATCATTGGCAAAAAGCCATACAAAAAGCAAAATTCAAAATGGCCACCTTGTTCAAAACCTTTTACAGTAATAATTCTAAACTTATGATCCTCCTCTATAAAACTTTCATACGTCCCTTATTAGAATACGGAACAGTAGTGACTAACCCTGGTAACAAAACTCTAGTCCACGAAATAGAAAGAATACAAAACACGTTCACCCGTAGATTACAAACAAGACAAACAGGGGAATTATATCATAAAACGCACCCGAAATACAAATCCGCCGAGGAAAGAAGCAACCACTACAATCTCCAAACCCTCTCCGCTCGTCGTGAAATACAAGACATTAAGTTCGTTAATCAGTTATTAGCCGGTAAAATCGATATCGCTAAAAACCAATTCTTTATTTACGCGTCCCCGGCAAACACCCGGAGTGGGCATACTTTTCGATGGAAGACTCCCAGGTCTAAAATTCGCGAGCGCTTTTTTGCCAATCGAGCACTCACCGCCTTGATGAATCGCCAGAAAAGACCACCGAAAGCTAAATCCTAACATCTGAGACACCCCCTCTACCGGTTTGTATCATTACTCTACAATGATTGTCCTTTTTACTATTCTATTGTTGTAATTGTCCTCGGCACCTCCCCTCATACCCCCCCCCCTTCTTTTCTATTTTTTTTCTTTTTTTGTTCCATTAATGTACCATTCACTTCTTAATGAAGTATTCAATAAATAAATAAATAAATTAAACTGCTAAGATTTGTGCACGATGATGAATCATAAAGCAAAAGAACTCAATCATCACTTTCTCATGAGAGTGGGAAAGAAGGAGGTTTTGAGATCAGAATCAACCGACTCTTCACAACTAGAACTATCACAAATCATGGAGTAAGAACTGACAGAACGTGCCTCAACGTTTATGGCCGAAGTTCGAAAGTTCGAAAAAAAAAATCTCCAAATTTCTTGGATAACTTCCCCGTTATCATCTCAACTTATCCGTTGATTCGCTGACTCGGTGCAACATGTTTCAGTGTAGCTCCGAATAACCAAACAGAATTAATTTATCGATCCCATCTCCACTATCTAACAATGTTTTCTGCACTTTTTGAAACAGAAAAGACACCCATTTCTATCTGTTACACCTCGTCGTTCGGAGAGACTAAACCCCCGAGAGTTCCCCAAGTTCGCGCGCCGTTGAACTCTAAATCTTGGAGTTTTCACCGCGTACCAGAGAATTCAGTGCTTGACCATCGTCAGACAAAGACCTGAAGCAGTTGAAAAGTGTCTCGTACTTAAATGAGACAATTGAACTCTTTGACCTGTTAATTGAAGCTCAAAAATACATTATGAAGAAGGAACAGCAGTTTCAAACATTTCACTGTTTCTGCAGGATCACAGAATAACGCGAATTTGTGTTCAGCAATGTGTTTGCAACAAATTGAGCTTGCAAATGAGTTCAAAGCTTTTTTTGGGCCGAATACCCCTCATGGTTATTCGAATTTAATGAGCATCTCTAGAAACAGAAAAAAAGAAAAAGAAACAAAAGCGGAGGGTCCTCTGACTAACGTCACTCATCATGCTATTTTTGCCCAGGTAACCTCATTTCCAACTCTCACAGGAGCGCGTCTGGGGCTCTTATAGGATTAATTCACTCACAACTGATCTGTCTCGTACCATTCTTAGACCAATCGACGCAGAATTTAACGGATATTACGATTATTATACCTGCGAGGGCCGCGAAACGGCCCGAGCGAAGCGAGCCCGCGGGTGACCCGGGCCGAGAGCCAAGAATCGCCTAGTCCGAGAGAGGATGTTGAAAAATAGAAGGGCATGCCCTTCTAATAGAGATTTAACGGTATGTAGAACAAAAAGAGCAACTCCACCGCTTCCCAAACCCAACTATCCGGATGGAAGCTTCGATGATTTATTTTGCTACAACGATCGTGGAATCCAATACCCCTCATGGTTATTAGAAATTGATGAGCATCTCTAGAAACCGAAAAAAGTATCAATATTAGTCGTTTTCGAGGGAACAAAAGGGTTTGTCCCGGTTATGCTCTGGTTGTTAACCTTCCGAATCCGTAATCCCCGGTCTTCTGCACTATCCTAAGTCATCGTGAACACAATATGAGAACGAATCATCAAAATGTCTTGAAACCGAAAATGATGCATTTTCTGTTTCTGAAGCATTGAGAGACGGAAAGTTGAGGCCATTCATCAGTGTCGTTTTCATCAGCATTTCATGTTTCATTCAGTGGAAAAACAATTTTTTTTAATCAAGTTCAATTTTTCCAGTATCATTTTTTATCGTCTGTAAGTGCAAGTTCGAACCAATGAGGTTCCTCGAATACAGCCCCAAACGCTCCGGGATAATCATTATATCTCGAGATTGATAAGAGATATCAAAAAGTTGTCAACAGCAAACATGTAGATCACAATTAGGACTACAAGTTTTCTGTTGACAACTTTTTGATATCTCTTATCAATCTCGAGATATAATCATTCTTCGGAACAGCGTTTGTCTTACGGTAAACTTCCAGTTTCAAAAATAGTTTGAACTGACCAACAAATCACAACCAAGTTTCAATGCAAGTCATGCGAGTCTTGTATCACCAGCCTGTACGTGGCGGCTATCGCCGCCCCTACAGACTGGGCTCCGCGGTTTTCTTGTTCGTTCCTTTTTGGAAGGTGTTTCAAAATTTATGATTCTAAGTTATCTCAAAAACATTATCACAACGGCACTTTTAATACTGCCGCGCCCAAAATGGGAGCTTGAAAAGGGCAACGGAGTGCCGTTGTAATAGAGTTTTTATGGTACTCAAAATGTGCTCCTTCAAAGTTGCAATTTGTTCGTTCGTGTGTACGTTCGCAGCCTTTTTTCAGCGCCTACTGGTCCGATTTGGCCAATTTTTGAAAAAGGGGTATGGTCGTCCGATGATGCACGCGAATTCGCTAAGCTACATATGGAATCTAATCTGAACGGCATGCCATTAAAATAGAGTTTCTATATATGCTATATATAAGCTATATATGGATTCTGATGCCTTGTAGAAGGCATCTTTTACTTTTTAGGCTTCATTTCCTGTTTTCATTTCTAAATAGACAAATGTTAGAACGGAAGGTGTTTCAAAATTGAATGTTTGAATTTTGTTTTCATGCACTTTGGAGTTGTTGGACATGCCGTTTCTTTCACGAAAAGGATATTTTCCCTTAACGGATGCTTTCGGAGAGAGAATGTTTCTAAAGTGAGGGCAACTGGTACACATCTGCGATTCAGGCAGTGTGATGAGGTCTCTCGGAACGGAGAACCATTCTCTGGTGAACTCTGGATCCTGGTCCATTCACAGATTCAAGAACGGTTCCGACACCCGTGGAGGCATGTCCGAAACTCGATTGGGCCATCACTCGCACGGTGGTTTGGCGAGGGGCACTGGCAGAACGATTGGATATTTCCGTTCCTTTTCCGTAGGAGATAACATGTTGAGACAGGGGTCCGGTATGGTGACTCGATGATGCACGTATACTATCCGACCTGCAAAAGTTGAGACTTCTGCGCCGACCGCGACGGGACTTTTCTACCGTACTCTTCGTCGAAAAATCCGTTTTCGTGGCGAGAGAACGCATATTCGGACGCGTTGCGGCTGCGTCGCGGTCGGCGCAGAAGTTTCAACTTTTGCAGGTCGGATAATAGTTTGAAAGCGATCTGTGGCATCTAAGGCCTTCTGGGCGCATCTTCTTCTTTTTACACTCGTTTTTTCTTGTTTTGAATAGAAACATGGCGGCACGGCGAATTTAAACGTGCGAACGGAAACAGTTGCGGTGGCGACTGTCCGCGTTTTTGGAGATGAGGCTTTTGTTTGAACTCTCTGTGGAGTTGTTTGTTACGTCGTTTCTCTCGAAAGGGCTCTTTTTACTAAGTGGATGTTTTCTGAAAGAGAATGTTTCTGAAGTGAAGGCAACTCGTACACATCTGCGATTCAATCAGTGTGATGAAGTCTTTCGAAACGGAGAACCATCGTCTCCATTGATTGTCATCCTCTGATGAACTCTGGATCCTGGTTCATTTGGAGGAAAAGCTTGTTAGATGGAAAGAAAAGTGAGAAAAAGCTCCACAGTGAATTCAGCCACTCCGACACCCGTGGAGGCACGTCCAAAACTTTATTGGACGATCACTCGCACTGTGGGTTGGCGAGGGGACTTGCAGAACGATTGAATCTTTCCGTTCACTTTCCGTTGAAAAGAACATGCTTCCAGTAGCATTTCGAAAAAAATATAGTCATTTCAATGGGTTTGGTCACTAAGTTTGCTTTTCGCGCCAGTTTGTGGCCGAATCACCATTTTTCGAGTGAGATTCATCGATCGATGGGTTTGGCACATGGAAGACCATTGAAAACTTTCAGTTCCATTCACTTGTTTGAAATCTTTGTAGTTTCTTCCAAAAAGTCAACGGTTCTTGCCGCAAGTCTCCTAAATTTCTAATTTTTCACTGATTTCCATCGAAAAAAGCTGTTTTCGGGTACGCTGGCGAGACACGTTGGCTTCTTTGGTTGAAGAAATCAATGCAAAAAAGTTTTGGTGTGTGGTGGTTTCGAACCCGCACTGCTCGGATCGAGAGACGCGTGCGTTACCACAACACCACCGAGAGCCACTATTGCGGCCGCTGACTGCGGCGGCGGGCATCAGTGAAAACTGCAACTTCAACCCCTTATAAAACGGTCGTCCGTGGATCAAAATTAGTAAGCAAAAAGCCATTTCGTCTCGTCTCGTCGAGCTCAATCCGAATATGTAATCAGATCCTTACTTTTCTCAAAACCCGGCGGGGTTCAAACTTGGGTAATTGAACCGGCTGCGGCGGCGGCGGCGGCGGGGCGCCTTATTAAGAGAAAACTAAGCAGCCGACACCCATCAGGGTCCGCGATGAGCGCCCGCCACCCCGCCTTATAGCGTGTGCGGACGGACGGACGGAATGAACGAATGAAAAACCCACTCCTCTGGGAGAATATATATAAGAAAGATAGTCCAATACAGTTGATTTCCGAAACAGTTACAGTTTCACTAGCCCAATGAACTACACCAATGGTGCTCTGATTGATGATCACGTATTATCGTTAAATCTCAAAATCGGAGTTGACAATAAATATTCAAACGCTCACGTGAGATATCTCGAAGCCAAAAAAGAGTTGTAAACGTTGAAACGTGTAGTTCGGCTTTAGAGACGCAGAACGTTTCGGCGTTTTCTGCTGCGAGATATCTCACGTGAACGTTTGAATTTTTATGGTCAACTCCGATTTTGAGATTTAACGATAATAATCTTTTTGATAAATCTCAACTTTGACCCCTTGTTTTCTGATCGATGAGGTGTCAAGACTGCTTGTTATCTCATTCCCTCCCATCGTCCATCTTGTCGGGAGGTCCAATTAAGTCGGCCCCGAATGTCGTCCGTTGGTCACATTGTACCCCCATAAACACGGCAGCTGCCGACCGATTGACTATAAAAATTTGTTTCGGCTCGATACGAATCTCCGATTAAAAACAAAACATTCTAATGATTTCGAAATGAAACAGAGGATCAGAAGAGAGCGCTGTGAGCTTGCCTCAGTGTGTCTAACAAGTGGTGGTTCACCTACTTGAATAATGCCAAATTCGAACTCTTCGAATCATATATCAATTCTTATAAGAATAGTGAGTGTTCACAAAGATTGAACGAAACAGAACTTTTTGTTAGAAACTCTATTTTAGCGGCATCCGAAACGCTGCCCGGGAGAATCATTATATCTTGAGATTGATGAGAGATATCAAAAAGTTGTCAACAGAAAACTTGTAGTCCTATTTGTGATCTACAAGTTTGCAGATGACAACTTTTTCATATCTCTTATCAATCTCGAGATATAATGATTCTCCAGAGCCTCAAAATAAAAAAGTCCGCTGATTCAGTGAAAAATCGCTTGGAAACTGATAATGAAGGTGAAAAAAACCATAGTTTCCACAATTTGACGGGAAATTGGCTAGAGTTGTCTCTGAAGTGCGTTTTGCTCAGAAATTGTGGAAGCTCTTGAGAAAGGGCCAAGAGAACTTCTAAGGGCAAAAAAACGGAACTTTCGCTGACAAATGGCCCATTCGTAATGGGTCCCGAGAAACAAGATGCAGAACAAGCATATCATTGGGAAACAAATAAAAAATGAGAAAAACATGTTTCACAAAAAACAGTTAATCATAGAAGTTAACTCGCAGCACTACGTTAAGAGACTGGTGAATTGTCTAAAATCCACATAGGAATAGAAATGTGAACTCTTTTTCACTCGAAGCACTCACTTCCAGACAGAATATCCGGATAACTGAATGTGGAATTCAAATGTAGATCAAAAAAGTTCAAGCTCCTATCGCGTTTGGTCGCTATATTGTAATGGAATAGTAGTGGGTGTTCACAAAGATCGACAGAAACAGAAATTCTCATGTCTTCTCGTTCTCCTTTTCAATGAAGATGTTGGAATTCTGATCTACTATCACCAGGATTTATATTTAAAAAATCAGAAAATCCAGGACAAAACCCCATTTCGAACCAATGGTCAAAAATCGAATACACATTGATTTTTGCCAATTTTCATCACTTTTACTATCAATTCCTTTGAGTTTCCAGCTTCCTCGACTCGAAAACCCGACGATTTTCAGCATTTTCAGAGGAAAACATCCGTGTTTTCCTCGTGGAAGAAGGAAAACGCGTTGTCTGGTAAACAACGTCATTTGACGAGGGGAGGGGTGGTTTTGGGGAAATCGCTCATATCTTCCGGTAGATCACTTGTTTCACACAACTTTCTTATCTTTTCAGACTCCTCGGGATCTCTATTTCAAATGTAGATCAGAAAATCGATACGTTATCACTGAAAATCAAAAGTTATCGGGTGCCAAAGATGAGGGGCAGAATAGGAAACGCACTTTGACTGGAATTTCAGACGATTCGACCCGGGAAACCGCCCACGAATTCGATATCATTCGGTAGATCAAATCTCTGGCTACAACTTGATATAAATTCCAAGTGATAAGGATTCCTTATCACTGTGATACGACTGTTTGAAGATCAGCATCTTTGTTTACCCTCCCCAACTTTGACTTTGAGCTCGTTTAACTCGGCATCCAATGATCCATTTCACCTGGATTTTCGATATGTTACAGTCCAGATCTTCCTCTATCTCCCGATACCTTTTTATCACATGCTATCACCTACAACCACTGATAAAAGACCGTCTCCGCAACGCACCAACCTCCAATCGCCAATTCTTATTCGGTTTTGCGGCGACGGGCAAGATGTGTCCCCGCAGGGGGGTAGAGCGGGGGTATAAAGCGACGGCCGACACCCCCGGCCATTCACCACTCTCCAAGTGTCTCGCTCACCATGTCCGACGTCGTCGTCCTCTCCGCCGCTGCTCCGACTTCCCCGGCCCCTGCTGCCGCTCCGGCCAAGCCCGTTAAGGCTCCAAAGGCCCCGAAGGCCCCGAAGGTCGCCAAGGCCAAGACGCCGTCTGCTCACCCGCCATATCTGGTGATGATCAAGGATGCGATCAAGAAGGTGAAGGACCGTAAGGGAGCCTCGAAGCAGGCGATCCTCAAGTACATCTCCACCAATTACCAGCTGGGATCGAACGCCATTCAAGTAAGTTCTCACCCCCTCATCCCCCTCAACTCACTCTCATTTCCTTCTTCTTCCAGATCAACTCGCACCTCCGTTTGGCTCTGAAACGCGGAGTCACCAGCAAGGCGCTCGTGCAGGCCGCTGGCTCTGGGGCCAAGGGCCGCTTCCGTGTGCCCGAGAAGGCCACCGCCAGCACCGCCGCCGAAAAGAAGCCAGCTGCGAAGGCGGCCGCCAAGAAAGCCGTCAAGCCGAAGAAGGCCGCCGAGAAGAAGGCGAAGAGCCCGAAGAAGATCGCGAAGCCGGCCGCCAAGAAGGTCGCCAAGTCGCCGAAGAAGGCCGCCCCCGCGAAGAAGGCCGCAGCCGCCAAGCCGAAGAAGGCCGTCGCCAAGGCCACCGCTTAGGCCGTCCCCGAATGCTTCTCTCTCCCCTCCCGATCTCTCCCCCTCCTGTACATACTTTTTGTATAATAAAACTTACAAACTTTAAAAAAAACTGTGTTCTTGTTGTCTTCGAGATGAAAGGAAAGAGCTCCGAGAGAGCCTTTCCGGTCCTTTGGAACTTTGTGTAACTATTCGTTTTCCGGCCCGGTTTTCTACCGGACGAGGAATGGGAGGCTTTCCGGAGACTCTACCCCCCTGCGGGGACACCACCTGTAGCCTCATGCAAACACCGAATACGATCGGGAGACCGGAGGTTTGGGGCACGTGAAGAGCGCTTTTTATCAGTGATTAGAAGTGATAATGTGGGACAATCTGATATTTGGAGATAGAGGAGGATCTGGGCCACAACATATCTAGAATTCAGCTGAATTGGATAATTGGATGCCGAGTTAAACGAGCTCAAAGTCAAAGTTCGAAGGGGAGAGGAAGATGTGATTGATCAAACAGTCATATCACAGTGTTATGTGGTCCTTATCACACTGAATAAAGATAGAATTGTAGCCAGAGAATTGAGCCTCAAAATGGTGTCAAATTCATGTCGAGTTTTCGAGGTGTAGCGGGCTGAAATTCCAGTCAAAGTCTTCACTCAAACATTGCTTCGGTTTTCTGTTTCAGTGTGATAAGTAAGTGTTTATGAGTCGTAGCACTGATGTTTAGTAGACATGATTTTCACTCTCAAATCGCGCAAAATTTGTGCTGGAATTCCAGATCAAATGGTCTATTTGTTTTGGCTAGACGGGATCGGATTTCCCATCAAATCTTTGGTATCTGAAAGTTCAGAACCTTCAGAAGCTTTCATTGGATCTCCCTTTCATTGCAGAAAACCATAAATCCACTGTTTCAGAGAGTTTGGATAAAGTTTTTGAAATGGAAAGAATGTCACTTTTTTTTTCTTTGTCTTCCTTTGATCCTAGTAGTCGACATGTGGGTACTCCCCTGCGAGAACACCACCTTTAGCCGGTCCGTTTTTCCGGAGACCCCTATACACCCCCCCCCATTCTACCCCCCTGCGGGGACACCACCTGTAGCCTCATGAAAGCACACGATCGGGAGATCGGAGGTTGGAGGCTTATGAAGAGAGGCTTTTATCAGTGATTAGAGATGATAATGTTGGACAATCTTGATATTGAGAAATAGAGGAAGATTTGGACTATAACATATCCAGAATCCAGCTGAATTGGACCACTTTAGGACAAGATAACCTGGCTCAAAGTCAAATATGCCTAATGTCTATGAAAGGGGAGTTCTTATCACTGTGATAAGGTAACGTTATCAATCAACAAATAATTTTTCTTATAGCCAAAGCTCTTGGATTTCCAATGATGTATGATTCTATAGAGGTCAAAATGGTGTTCCGGCTGAAATTCAAGTTTGAAAAGGCTGCGTTGTGAGAACACAGCTCACTGTTTCAGAAAATGCACAATAGTGGACTAAATCAATCCATTTCAGTGAGGGATCTTCCTTCATTCAATGCCTTACTACTCCCAAATTGTCCTCTATGGTGGAGGTGAATAGACCCCTAATCCATCGTCCCTCTCAACAGCATCGTAGAATGACCAGAAAGATAGAGACGCAGGAGGGGAAAGATACACACAAACACACATATAGGCACTCATTGAGAACGTATTGGATCGTGGAGAGAAGAAGAATGTTGGGGGAAAGGTAGGGGGGATCGCAGGAAAAAAACCATTATTTGTACTTAATTTATTAAAAAATTCTTGATCTGCACTCCATGGTCAAATAGAACTATTTGAAACAGAGATTGAGAAGTAGTCATTGTTGCAAAGAACAGCTTATTAAACAGCTCCACTTCGTTTCTACATCAAGAGAAAACGGAGATCGAAATCCCCCTCCTCGCAAACGAGGAGAGCTCTGCCGGAGAATCATTATATCTCGAGATTGATAAGAGATATCAAAAAGTTGTCAACAGCAAACTTGTAGTCCTAATGGTGATCTACAAGTTCGCTGTTGACAACTTTTTGATATCTCTTATCAATCTCGAGATATAGTGATTCTCCGGCAGAGCTCCTCTTAGAGCGCCGTTCGCTCTCCAATTGCCTTTTTTTCTCCCAAGTTTCACGTACAATTCGATGATTCGAAACCGTTAGAGGTTTGTTTCTAATAACATCAGTTTCTTCTCGAGGGAGCGCATTTAAAATTTGTATTCAAGATGATCTGCCGGCATAGGAATTGGCTTTTCACATTCATTCCAACTTTAATGAGAACATTTTGAAACCGCTTTCTCAATTTGGAGTTCTTGGGAAAGAAACACTGTTTCACGCGTTTCATATCACCTAGCAAATGGAATTTTAGAGTGATGAAATCTTCTGGTACATGACAAAAATTACCAGAGAATCGAAATTTTGAGTAGCTTACAAGGGAAGAGTTTTTAGACCAACTTTCAGTTTTTGCTATAAATTTGCAAACTGACACTTCCTCATACTGGTAATTGAATTGGTAATTTATAGCACAATCTGAAAGTTTTTTGATGTTACTTTCACCATTTTCCTTATTCCTTCACAACGGATCCGATACGTCTTCTACCGAAAACCTTTCGGAATTCGTCTATCAATAACCAATATTTGAGTTGATTGCTGAAATTAGATGGTTCGAAGCACTTAGCCAACGTGAATATGTGATCGACCAAGTCAGCAAGCGTGCTCTAATGCGAATCGACTTCACAGTTGCTTTCCAAGTATTTTCCACGTGAACTGAAGAGCTTGCGTGGATTCCACATGGACGCAAGGGACGTGAAAGTGTGCTCTATTGAGAACCGCCGATTCCGCTCCGTATCCGAGTTTATCGCGGGAAATACAAATTGTATTATTCCACGTAGCGGATTTCGGTGTATTCAGTTTCTTCAGAAAGCAAAATCAGTAGAACAGAGAGAAAAAGAAAATCTACAATGAAAATGTTTGATTTTAGAGAATCTTTTGCCCGTTTCATGGTTTCGTCTTATCACTTCATGATATCTTTTCATCCACTGCGTGTATTGGATATTCATAATACTTTTACCTTGGTTTGCAGGTGAAAAAAAGCAATCAGGCCCCAGCCTGACTTACTGTGGGGATCTTGATGATCATGAGATAGAACAGGTGTTTTGTCAGACGTTTGCAAAGGGAAACTTACTTTTCAATTAGAAAAAAATGCACCTGTTCTAAATATGCGGAATAATTCAGGTGAAAAAAGAAGAAAAGAGACGGATTCTTGAGGTACAAGTTATGGTTTCTGGTTTTTTAGGGCGCCATATCTCAAGACTGATAAGAGATATCAAAAAGTTGTCAACAGCAAACTTGTAGATCAAAACTAGAGCTAAAAGTTTGCTGTTAACAACTTTTTGATATCTCTTATCAGTCTCGAGATATAATCATTCTCCCGGGCAGCGTGTCTGCTCGAGGAAATACGGTTTTCCATCACTGTTCTGTGAGATACTTACTTACTTTGAAGGTCTGTATTCATGACCTCCAAAGTAAGTAAGTATCTCACAGAACAGTTATGGGAAAAAGTAGGAAAACATCCGCCCACCTCATCGTTCCAGTGTACATAGTTCTCGTAGGCGCTCGCATTCGGCGCCGACCCCTTCACAATGTTCACCTTCATCGTCATCAGCTCCTTGTCGCGGCACATGTTCACCATACGCTCGTGCATTTTCGACGAGCTGAATGGGGGGAATTCCGGAATGGTCAAAAGGCTCCAACTGCTGCTCCTACCGATGGGTGACAATTCTGCGGAACGCATCCTGAACCTCCAGGATCAACTCCTCGAATCTGAGGGGTTGGTGTTGACGGACGGACGTCTCCGGGGCCGCCGAGACGGCGACGATGGGCAGGAGGACACGGAAAATGAGCATTTGAGAGGTCTGCAAAGTTAGTCGATTTGGTGGGGAGAAAATGGAGGAGAATGAGGCGAGGTTGGGGCACGGAAGGGGCAGGTGGAAATGAGTTCACTTTCAGAGGAGTGTACAAGGTTTCCATGGCTACCGAGACATCTGGTTTTCGGAATTTGGCCAGTTTTTCATGCATTGAATGCTGAAAACTTGAGGAAAATCTGAAATAATCGACCATGCAAGGAAATTTCATTTTTTGAGATTGAAACGAATCTCACGAATCTCGTTCAATTGGGAAACAGGGAATTTTGGATTTTCAGGCATTTCTAAGCGATTTTCCAGAATAATCACTATTTGTAATCGGAGCAACTGATAAAGAATGAAATCTCTCGGTAACTTTTTGGAGAGTTAGTTACAACTTTCTACAATTTTTTGAGAGAGTTGTAACTAAGTCGTAGAAAAAAAAACAAAAACTTATTAGAAAATCACAGAAACCCACAGAAAACCGCCAAAAATGTATAGGAAAGTAGGTAAAAATCGACGATAAACTGAAAAAAAGAAATTTCGCGCAGAAACGGGAAGCGCACCAGCACCACTGCTGGGGCACTCCGCTTCTTTTTTTCTTTATTTTTTTCAGTTTATCGTCGATTTTTACCTACTTTCCTATACATTTTTGGCGGTTTTCTGTGGGTTTCTGTGATTTTCTAATAAGTTTTTGTTTTTTTTTCTACAACTTAGTTACAACTCTCTCAAAAAATCGTAGAAAGTTGTAACTAACTCTCCAAAAAGTTACCGAGCTTGTAAATATTAACAATTTTTGACAATTGACTGAAATAATAATGTTTTTTTGAAACAGGAAACTTTCGTAGTCCAAATTTACAGTATTTATCAGCTGCCTATCACCCGGAAACCCCCCTCCCGCCTCCCACATTCCCCACAACGCGCGGCCCTTCTCTCGCTCTCCGCAAAACGAGCACTTCGGCCGCCGCAGCGGCAGCCTCCTCATAGCACTCGCAAGCGATTGACAGACATGACTGCTTGGCGCAATGGTAGCGCGTTCGACTCCAGATCGAAAGGTTGGGCGTTCGATCCGCTCAGTGGTCAAAGTTTTTTGCGGCTCTTCTCCGGTGAGCTAGTCATTAAAGAGCAAAGGTTTGGTAATTCAGGATAATTTTTTTCTTTAATTTCCTTGGTTTAACAATTTGACTTGTTTTTTCCTTGATTTGGAGTTTTTGGCAAGCTGGTGAGCCAAATTTTATTTTTTTAAATAAATATTTAATGTATTTTAAATCAATCTACAACACAAATCTACAATATCTGCCAAAATCCTATCTATTCTCCTGTTCTGGAATCGGCTTCAACTCGATTTCTCCATCCGCCTGTCGATTTGCCGCTTTCGGAATATCCCGACAAATGATCGAAATCCGTCTGTCTCTCTGCACCCTCTCGCCGTGCCACACACTCTCCGCGTCGCCGAGCACTTCGTGCGTGAAGTCGTAGCGGCCGGGTCCTCTGAAATCGAAAACTTCCAGTAATCTTCAAAATATGAAAAATCTCACCCTAATCGGTACAAACTCCTCCTCGGCATCAACAGATCCACGACGAGTTCGTCTTTCAGATCCTTGTGTCGAAGACGCATGATGGCTTCGGAGAGCAGCGAGACGCCAGTGATCACCTCTCCACAATACTGAAAAGATGATGATTGAGGTGAAAGTCGCCGAAACGAAGAGGATGCTCACTCGAATGGAGTCAATGTGCGGTTTGATGACGCCGTCTTTGTGCAAATCGAGGATGTGCACGTAGGTGAGATGTTCGGTATTCGGACCGAAAGATTCGGATCGGATCCTCGAGATGACCGCCAGGTTCTCGTCGGCCCACTTCCGCTGCTCTCGTTCACGGTAGAGGTGGATTGCCTGGAATGCGATGGATCGAGTTTGACGAATGATACGATTCAAATACTGATATCAATTTTTGCGAAATCCGGAGGTTTCCGAAAGTCGGAGTACCGCATTTCTTCGAGTAGCGTGGCATTCCAGACGCTGAATCGTTTTATCTCAAGATTGATAGTAGATATCAAAAAATGGTCAACTGCAAACTTGTAGATCATAACTAGGGCTACAAATTGTCTGTTGACAACTTTTCGATATCTCTTATCAATCTCGAGATATAATGATTCTCGGGCAGCGGTTGGGGTTCCACTCTATTTATTTGAGGAAATACGGTATTCATTAAAAACCGGAATACTGAAAACGTGTATTTTTTTCCAGAACGCCTAATTTGAAAACTTGAATTTTGTTATACCATGAGCACCGACCACTAGTTTTTACGAACAATTTCCGGACATTTGGATCCGGAATCCGGGTATCTCAATTTCAAATTTCGTCCAACATATTACACTTTTAGTGGCAAAATTTCGTCTACAACATCGAAATCTCCGCCTTTTCAAACAGATTTTTTTCGAATTCAACATCACGTACAGTAGTCCATCTCCATTTTCTTTTCAAGCATAAATTCTCCAGTAGCCCCTTACCATTACTCACAGCACCCCTCAACCTCCCTCCCCAAACCCGCAGCCTTGCCCCTCCCCCATTTCTTGTTTTTCTGTATCACCCCTCCACATCGACTTGCCACCGACACACGCCTCGATGACCTCAACACAGTTACAAGAACGTGGAAAAGCGAGAGAGTCACGAGAAACGACAGCCAGCGAAGCGAGAAAATTGCACTTGCCGTCGTCGGCTGGCCGCCCATCGATTTTCATTATATAGCCAGCGGCTGTTTTTTGAAAAACGGACATTTCCGGACAAATGGACGAGAAAGCGGTTCTGGCACTGTTCGATGGAGGTGAGTGATGGAGTTTTATCACGTTATCTATAAGATCTTTCCAGTCGACGCTAGTGACAATTCGACGAAAGACGAAGAATTAGATGACGTCGAGGAGCGGCCATCTTCACCGAAAGACGTCTTCTCCGGTGTTTCCGTATTTGATTTGAGCTGTGAGGATCGAGAAATTTGAATGAAATTTAGAGAATCTCTAATTTCAGCTCAATTCTGGGCGGATCCAACGTCGTCGTTTCTATGGAACAACGAACCGAGTGAATTCAACGATGAGGATTCTTCGTGAGAATCTGTTCGTCTTTTGATTTAAAGAAAGCTGTTTTTTTTGTAGAAAGGAAGAAATCGCAGAGGTTCTTCAAAAGTACACTCGCAGCTCTGTCGGGAAGCTGTCGAGCATCAGATCGGCGCCAGGAACACGTCCGCCGACGAGGTGAGAGTTTTCGAGTTGAATCGGAGAGCAAACTCATTTTCAGCACTGAAACTCGAAACGGAGCCGCTCTGATCGTCTACAATCACAGCACTTTTCGTCCGAATTACGCTTCGAAGATCAAGAGAATCACGACGGCCAAGTGATTTTCCGTTTGAAATCCTGCCTCTAATTTCGTTTTCAGATGCACCCAATGCATGGGAAGTATTATGATTTCACCGGATTTCGAGATAACCGTGAAGCAGCCGTGTTCTGGTCATGCTGCGTTGACGGAGAAGATCGAAATGCAAAAGATTCGGGCGCTCGCAAAGAGTGGACTGAAACCGATGAAGGAGGCGAGGGAGGAGGCGTTCGAGATGGCCAGGAAGCGCGGATTGTTGCATTTGATGCCGAAACAAGTCAGTTTTCCGGTTTTTTGGGGACTAGGAGATCCGGTTCATTCCGGATCTGAATGCTTACCGGAAAGTTCCCAACGCCGGTAAATGACATATTTCGTGAATTCCGGTTAGTCTGAGGGCTGAATGGTCCGTCAGACCGGTTATTTTCCCGGGCTTTTCAATGCCAAAGCAAGTGAATTTTTTTTTGACGGTTCTTGTGCCGGTTGGTTTCGGTTGGTTTTGTGTAAGTTTGAGAATGAGCCATCCTGTAGGTTCCGGTTCTGAATGGTAACCGGAAAATGTCCATGTTCATCATGACACTTTTGTAATTTCCCCGGTGTTTTCAGGAAATTTTTTAAAATTGGCCAATTTTTCAGAAATCCCTCGACGCCAGCATCCGCGAGGCGAAGGCATTCATCTCGCGACGGATGAGCAGCTTCCCGCCGAAAATCGAGTGGGGCAAGTACTTCAGTAAGTCTGTCATCCGAAATTCCGGGCTACACTTATCATGATTTCAGATAATCTAACAGTGCTCTGCGACAACAGTGACCGCGCGTTCGTCGATCGCGGCCTCGTCGTCGGCTACACGTCGTACGAACTCTACTTGAAACTGAAACCAGTCCAGTGTGCCAATTTCGACGGTTTCTATAGTTCGGTGCAGGACAGGTACCGGCAAATTTACATTATGAGCTCTTACGTGGGTGATAAGCTCTGATATGTGATAAAGAGAAGGCTGTTCCAGTTAGAATCCAGCGAAACGAGCACAATTCTCGCAATTTTCGTGATGGACGGGAACACCGAAGCGCACTATTCGACGATGCTACGATCGCTTCAGCTGCACGGATTGGCTCCGAATCGGATAAGTGTCGGTATGAGGAGAATAGGGGGAATTGAGGGAATTTCAAAGAATCTCGCTACAGATATGAATTCGGACATCCGTTTGGCGGCCAGGAAGGTGTTCCCAAACGCAACGATTCGCCACTGCTTTCAGAGTTTCACAGTGGAGGTTCAACGCAAATTCAATTTTTGTGAGTGCATTTTGAGATGTGCAGCGAATCAGAAGAACAAATTCAAATCAGAAACCATTGAACCAGAAGCTAGCGAATCGGAGAAAAAGCTAGCGAACCGGAAAATAAAGCTAGCGAACCGGAAAATAGAGCTAGCGAACCGGAAAAAAAGCTAGCGAACCGGAAAAAAATTGTCCGGTTCACTAGCTTTTTTTTCCTGGTTCGCTAGCTTCTGATTCAATCGTTTATGATTTTCTGCACATCTCGTGCATTTTTCAGCACGTATTTTATTTTTTAAATAAAATTTCAAAAATGTTCTCATTAAATTCTTGTCCAGGTCTTTCAAAGCACGGAAAACGAGGTTCGAACGAGGAGATTCTCCGGAAATACCTGTGTCTTCCGCTAGTGAACCTCGCAAATTTGGACAATTTGTACAATTGGCTCGTCGACCACTCGCTCAAATTGTGTCCCGAATTGAAAGGTGAAACTTGGAAAAAGATCTCGAATTTTGAACATTCTTGATTTTTTCAGAATTCGTCGAATGGATGAACACGAATTTCTTATCCGAAGATGCAAAATTTCATCGGGGTGAGTGGAATTGTTGGGCGAGGCTTTTCGAGAATATCAGTGTGACGAATGGACTCGAAGACTCGACTTTCTACAAATTTTCGGTAAAATGCAGCAGTTTCCATTTTCCGCTATTCATTTCCGTCTATTTTCAGACTTTGCTGAACAAAAACCGAAGCAAGAGCTTCCTATTCGATTTCCTAAACAATTCCGCAACGTTCCTGGACCTCAAATTGAGGGGAGAACTAGGAACTGTTCCTACTCCCACATTCCGTCCGGCGCTGCTCCGGAAAGCCGTGTTCCGGAACTACTCGTCTTCGTTCCAATTCTTCGACTCACTTGCTCCGTTATTGCCAAAATTCTCGCGTGCAGAATGAACTTTTTAAAGATTCTCTAATTTTCCGCTGTTACGCTGAGATTGAGGGGAATCGCATGAGCATGTAAAAACTTGCAGTTTTTCATCATTCGTGTTGCTATCCAGATAGGAAAAATCGTTGAAATAGTGCAAAAATGGCGTTTTTCATTTCGGAACCTTTATCCGTCGGAAATTTTACTGAAGCTTTTTTTTCGGGAATTGTTCCGAAAAATACCGAAAAGTTCACTTTTTTAACAGAAAAGTACTAAAGCTTCGAGAAATGGAAAAAATATGTGCGAAGCTTAGGCGAAGGCCAATCCGGATTCTTGCTACAGAAGTTGTTGCTTTTGAGATTCTTTCAACTTAAAGGACGTTTTTCAGTACTGAAAACCCGAATTTTTGAAGAAAAAATTTTGAAGGTATTCGAAATTCGAAAGATCGGAAAATTCTGAAACCTTTCTAACTTTTTTTTGGAAAAAATGTCGGAAAATATTTTTTTCGAATTTTTTTACCTAGTTTTTTTAGTTTTTTTTCCTCCGTCGTCTTCAAATTATTAACAGGACTTTTTCTGTATAATTTCTTTGCAATCCAGAGCATTTTTCTTTTCAATTTTTCAAGCAGAAACACTCACATCGTCCCAGTGGCTCTTCTCGTATCGCAGCCGTTTCATGTGCGGCTCGACCTCGACAAGCAGCGATTTCTCCTCACTTTCCGTGATGAAGTCTCTGAAAAATGTGTCCATAGAGCGCACTTCCAACAGTCTCACCTCTTCACATAACAACACGTCTTCATCGTCTCCATCATCTCCGTCGGCCACTTCTGCGCGTTGTGGAAGTGAATCAGATTCTGAAGACATCGTCGCGAGATTCTCATTTTTCCCAAGAGGCAGGAAGTCTGAATAATCGAAAACCTCGGCCACGGACGTTTAATTTATCGATTTTTTCTTCTCCGGACAGTTTTCCCAACAAAAAAAGTAAGTGAACCGCCCGATTTTTCACGAAAAAAAGGTAAAGTTCTCGCTCGTCTGATTTTTACATCACAATGATTTTATCGCCGCAATTATGCAATCGTTTACAAGACAAATAGACAGAAACCAAAAAACTCTAGGGAGAACAGGGGGCAATTTTTTGTTTGTTTTTAATATTTACAATTGCGTAGAATTAGTGAGGTGAATTGATTGGAGGCAGGGCTTTCTTTTTTTCGAATATTTGGTTGAAATTGCTAGAATCATAGTTACCAGTCAGACTTTTGAGGGGGGGAGTGGGAGAGAAATATTTGAAAAACGATGAACATGGGACAAAGAAAATGGTTTCAAAGAGATATTGTACACGAATGGTAACAGATAAAAATCTGAGAAGTTGAGGGTTTTATGAAATTCAAATTGAGTGCAGATCACTTCTTCTTCGGCGCCTCGATGGCCTCGGCGAGCTTCTTCATGTCGGCCAGTGAGCGCTTCAGCTCTTCACGGAACTCGCGCGAGCTCTGAAATAGAAATCGTTCAGTTTTTGATACTTTCGAGCAGAATTAACTCACAGTGTTATCAGCAGAGCGCTTGCTCGAAATGTGGAAGGAGAGCGTGTTCTCTCCAGCGACAATGTAGGAGACTCCGTATCCGCGATCGGCGACAGGTCCGAATCCTCCTCCGGCAGTGATGAGACGAAGACGCACCTCGTCGGAGAGTCCGGTCGCGTCGGCCTCGCACTGGTTCATCGGAGTTTGAGAGGTGGAGAGAAGGTAGGTCGGCGGGAAGATCGAGTCGAAGAACGGCGACTCCTCCTCGAGGTATCTCTTGATGACGTAGAGGGCGAAGAGATGACGATCGACTCCCTGTCCGCACATGGCGTCACGATAGAGCTCTTGATGTTTCTCGCAGGCCGAGCGAAGCAGTTTCAGGCGATCTTGTGGGGTCTTCGAGGAGTCGAGCATCGACTTGACGAACTCCGACGATTGGACGGTGCAGGAACGGACGGTCTCAGTACGTCCTTCACGGAAGAGACGGGTCATTGAGGCTTCGTAGGTGAGCGAGAACTTGTTCTGGTTCTGAAATACAACAAGAATTAGATGTTTTTCGAACTTTCCCAAAACTCACCTTGAAGTAGGTGTATTGAAGAGTCATCTGGAGGAAAGCATCCGGCGACACCTTCAGCTTCTTGGCGAATCCCTTTCCGTAGTCGGTCCAAACCAGAAGAGCCATCTCGACGTCCTCAATAAGCGCCTTGGCGACAGTCATCGACTTGCGGATCTGCTCGAGCGCCGGCTCTGGGATGTCCCACTTCAGACGCTCTGGCTTAATGATCTCCTTCGCCTTTCCTTTGCAACGTCCGTTCTCGTCGTATCCGATGAAGACAATATCCTGAAGAAGCGACCACTCGGTGAAGTGAGCCATGACGGCGGCATCTCCCCAAGAGTGTTCAGTGTTGATTCCAACGTGGGCGTTTTTCGAAATGATCAGGTTGAACGACTTGTCGAACCAGCGATCGTGAGCCTTTCCGTGGAGCAGGTTGTGTGCCCAGTGATCGAGTTTCGATGGATCCTCCGGATCGTAGTGAGTCTCCTCGTCGTCCAGGATCACAACGAAAGCGGCACGTTCGATGTCGTTGAGACTGGTCTTGTTGACTCCGCTTCTGAAGTGAGCACGACGAGTCTTGGCCCAATCGGCGCGCTCTCCAGCGGTCAATGAAGCCAAGTGTCTCTCTCCCTCGGTCGGCTCGTAGGTGTGCGCGTAGATGGCGTCGTACTGAACTTGAAGCTCGCAGGCGTCGAGAAGTCTGGAAAATAAATCGTTAGATAAATGGAAGGAAGACTAAAAACCTCACCTCTTTCCGTTGTGGACGATAACCTTGAACCAAACTCCACGGCAGTAGACGGCGACGTGCTTGGCGTCGTCCCAGTGGAGCAACCGATCGACTTCCTCTCCGGGGACACGGCAAGTGTTGAACAGTCTCTCGTACTGCATTGTGCAGAATGGAACCTTGGTGCGCGGCGAGATGGAGAATGGCGAGACTTCCTGTCGGTCGACCATTCGGCGGAACTGCAGCGAAGTGTAGGTGAGGTTAGCGGCACGGGAAGCTTGATTCGTGGTCGGATGCTCGTTGAGGGTGTCGAATCCGTAGTAGTTCGAGTTGATCATGATCGGAGAGCGCTGACGCATGTAGACAAACTCCTCCCACCAGTCGGTGACGTAGTTGGTGGAGAACCACGATTTGAGGGTCAAGTATCTCTGGAGACGTCGGCCGACTCCTTTGCGGAAGCGCTCGCTGAGGAACTCGAGCTCCCGGAACTCCTCCTCGTTCAGAATGGGCTTCATCGACACAAGATGCTTGCGGACGGTGTCATCAAGGTTCGGGAGCGGAAGACGTGGAAGAGCGCCTTGGAAAGAGTGTAGCATCGGTCCGGCCTTCGAGATGATGTGGAGGACACCGAGCCAGAGCTTGGTGGCCTTCGAGACTGGCTTTCCGGGCGACTCGTACATCCATCCCTTGTACTCAAGAAGGGTCTTGATGCTCAGTCGGAGGAGTTGAACGAAGATGAGCCAGAGGAGAGCTCCAGCGACGACCACAGAGATGCTCTGCCCGAGGATTCCGTCTCTGTAAGGAAAAGAAGACATAATTTTGAGGATGGTTTTCGAAAACTCACCCAAAGATGTAGTGCACAATGTAGTTCTGAATGAATGGGAAGATTCCAAACGAGAGATCGTGTTTGAGCACCGAGAACACGGCGACCGCTCCGACGACGATTCCGAGCGTCCACGAGTTCGCCGGGAACATGCCGTTCATGAAGTCATTCTTGAAGCGGCCAGCGCGTCGCTTGTACGAGCGATTCACTCCGTGCCAAATGTCGCGGAGCAGCTCTTGATCGTAACTCACCGAGACACCATCGTGGGTCACTGGAAATTTTATTATTAACTTTGAAATTTTGTCAAATTAATTCTCACCGGCGAATGAAAGCGCGGCAGCACTGCGTGCCTCAGCCATGGCTCTTCTTTTCTGATCTCAGAAACCGAAAAAAAGAAACACTTGAAATATGGAGTATTTGTGAAGATTAGTGAGCAGCGATGGATGGCACGATTCTTCTGTTAGTCCCGTTGAGCACCCTGAAAGTTCAGAGAATTAATGAAAATTAAACTAACCAAAACTCGAGAAAACGAAAAAAAACCGCGAGGAAGTTCGAAAAATCACCAATGATATCAAAAATTTGCCGATGAACACGTTATCTAGGAAACCGAACCTCCAGACACTGGCAAAAATGTGATAAATGGCTAGACAGAGTAGCAAAACAAGCGGGAACTGCAGACGGAACGCAGAAAAAGCGTTGTTTACCCGTTCGTCACGTGTGTCTTTTTTCTCAACAAAATAACAACAACTTTTCCTCCGAAACTTTTGCGGCCTACTAGGAACTGAACTAAAGTGGGAGAAGGAGAAACTGGGTCAGAATGGAATAGTGTGATAAGATAAGATAGGAAAGTCAGCTGGTCTGATCTGAATGACCGTTCTTTTGTTTGATTGCCCAGTCGAAAAAGGAACGTTGATCTTTGTAATCAATCTGATTTTATTTTAACAATTTTTGATTTCTGATCGGTTATCAGTGATTCATTCGGTGATAAAACCTGGCACAGATGAGTGTCGAAGAGTGGAGAACATTCGAAAGCGAAGAGCCGCACGGATCGATGCGGAGAAAGAGAAGCGGCAGACGCGGAAGAGCATACGGCCGCGCGGATATGGCTCCGTGGCCTAGGAACCGACTCGGCCACACGGAACCGCCCGGTCGCTCGCAGTGCTCCACGGGGCAGGTAAACAGCAGTTTCTTTCGGAAAGAACTGCATTTTGGGCGTTGATCAGAACAAAACGATGGGCGAGGATTGGGCGCGAATGATAGCTGACTGACCGAGAGAGAGACTTAATGACTGAACTTGGTGATCTTTTATCACCGCACCTTATCAGTTCCAACGTACTTTAGTACTCTGACCGTCGGCGTTTTCGGACAATGAACTGTTTGTGACAGACATGGAATAGGCGAGGAGGAGGAGAAGGAGAGGCAAGATGATCACGCTTATAATTAGAGGCGTCATTTTCCATGCGCCGCTTTCCGCTGATAAGCGAACACTTGTGACGACCACGTGGAGGCGGAAGTGGGCGCGGAATTGCCGAAATTCGAATTTGGAAATCAACAAATTGCAAATGAAAAATGCACGATTGGTGGAGAATCGTGTGGGAATTTTTTGAGAACTGGAGGAAATATACTGCTTCAAGAATTGTCTAGAGAATTTTTTCCGAATGAACTCGGAGATTCGCGGTTTGTAATTTGATCTCTACGGATATTGCGAGGAAAGTTGATTTTTTTTTTTTCTGAATCTTAAGAAACGGTCGAAAGCACTGAATGTTAGCGGGTTTTTGGGAATTCGTAAATTGAAATTTGATGAGAATTTTTGGCTGGGTCAATTTTCAAAAAAAATTTATTTCGGATTAGAAATAGGGAACACTTGAGAACTTTTCAATATACTCGGTTTTTCGTTGGGAAAATGCGCCGAAAAATTGGCGAATTGTAGGTCTTGAGGAATTTTTTTTTAATATCGTCAATCGGATTTCGGGAAGGCTATGGCTAAATTCGTTTCTGAATTTTCCGAAAAATTGACAAACTTGGTCAATTCTCCATATCAGCCAGATTTCCGAGGAATCTAAGACCAAAAGTGTACTTATTTCCTCCTCCAATCGCGAAAATCCGGTGAATTTCCCTAAAATTTGGCCTATTCGGACCCGAACGCCCGACGGGACGGCAATCGACGACCGCACAGTTGTGTCGAATGAGAAAAAGAAAGACGAAGAAGACGACACAGCAGGTGCAACACGTCATCGCATCCGTCTCTCTCTCTCTCTCTGGCAGGCCAACCCGACGGGATGGACCGGGACGGTGCAAAGTGCGCTAAGCGCCGCCCCCTACGTTGTGTGTTGTCTGTGTCTCCGAGACGGAGAAGGAGGAGAGGCAAGATGAAAACGAGTTGGTTGCGATGCGATCACGAGGGAGGAGGACGACCGCTTGTCAGAGTCTCTCTTATCAGTAGAGAGATCACTGAAGACGGAGAGATGCAGAGAGGGTGTGTTCCGAAGGGGTTTCTGAACTGATGGAGAGGAGGAGGAGGAGTAGGAGAAGAGGAAACGTAACAGGACAAAGTACACGCGGTGAGGAGTCACAACGAGCAGAAATACACGTTGTAGCGACTGAAATGGCACAGATACCCGTCACAAAAGGTGCAACGACGGTTCTATCCTTGACACACGCAGACACAATTGCACCACGGGTCCAACGAACAAACGACCAACTGGTCCCGCACGTCTCCAGAACGTTCTCGCTGATGTCTGCGTCTCCGCTCTCTCCGCGACGTTCGTTGGTCCGATGGTTCTAGAATAGCCCTATCGGCGGTGGTAATCTGACCTTAGAGAGGGTAATAAATGGTGAGCACACAATACGCCACTACACAGACAATCGTGGGAACTTGTAGTTTACATGGGGTTTGTTGGTGTAGCCAAATGGCCAATGGTGGACGGCGTTTTTTCGAAATTCAAGAATCTCGGATCTTTCCAGACTCACCGGACATAGTTCAGTGAATCTCCCACGTTGTCAAGTGTAAAATGACGGCATTTCACTCCTGGACGCCCCGAAATCGAAAACAATGCGAAAAACTTGATTTGTTAAGAATTTTAGAGAAAAACGAGAGAACAAATGGGCACAACGTGTGAACAACATGGTGTTCGCTTTTTTTGCTGATTGTGAAAAGAATGATTGGTTGTTTTATCAAAAATTTTGATAGTGTTTACTATGGGATGGGCTATTTGTGGTGAGGAGTTGATTTTTGAGAATGAAATGATACATTTTTAAAGGAAAGAACGAGACTTTCATATTTTTTGAAGAAAAATTCAAAGATTACACTTTCTCTCGTTTTTAAAGGTTTTTAAGGGAAATTATCGGACATTTTTCAATCTTGTACATTAAATTAACCAACTCACTCGTCCAAAAACTGGAATTCGTCGAGAAACGAGAAGAAATGAATTAAAAATGAAAAAGAATGACAAACGAAATGACGTAAAACAGAGGCCAGCAAGTGCGCTCCACGGCACTACAGTAATCTTTGCAGTCTTTTTGCAGTTCGGATAATTTTTTTTTTCGACTTCGAAAAAAACGCGATTTTTCTTTAATTTTCGTCGAATTTCCTTCAAAAAATCGAATTTTCTCATCAAAATTGTTATTTTTATTCACATTTCTCATTTTTTTCATGGCCTGGGAACTGTCAGATATCACATTTTCCATTAATTCCTTCGATTTTCTCCCAAATTAATTTTCCACATTCTATTTCCCCCATTCGTAACCGACCAAAACTATAGGTTGTAGCCTCCGATCGCGTATCACCTCCAAAAAGTGTTTCTCTCACTTTTTCTCTCGTTTTCTCCAAACAAATGCCGCCGACGCCACGTGTTTCCGTCGGAAGGGGCAGAGTGCAGGGTACAAAGTGCGTATTGGAAGAAGAAGAAAGAAAGAAAAACGATAAATAAATGCATTTATTGATGGGGGGATAGGTGGCGCTGGGCGGATGGTTATTTTGGAAAGAAAGAGAAGAGAAACCAGTGAGAAATACAAAAAAAAGAGGGGTCCTGCCCAGTAATTACAAAGCGAGAGCTACAGAAGCGTAGGGATACAAGAAAAAAGAAAAAAAACAGAAGTGCATTATAAATTGTGGTTTCTCTTTGAAGAACTATAAGTTCTAGGGGCTGCAAGTGGAGACTTTCTCCCACGATTCCTCCGAATCGCTTCGATTTTGCTGATCAGTCGAGATGTTCAGCTCCTCGAGCTCCTCGGCGAGCAGGAACGCTAGAATTTCAATGTTCCCGCATTTTTTTTTTGATTTTGAACTCACAAGTATCCGCGTCGAGCGTCAAATCACCTTCTTTCTCATCCTCTTCGTCTCTCAGAGAGAACGGAACGAATTCAATGTCCTTTTTGAGAACTCTCGCCTCTAGATGGTCTATGAGAGTAGTTTGCGGAGGAATCAGTGGGCGGCGGTTGCGTATCTCCGTTATCCGCTCTTTGGTTAACGGATCCGTGACACCTAGAACATAATTGTAAAATCGAGTTATTTCTAGCCAGGTATGTTAATCCAAGAAGCAACTCACTTTGAGAAGTCAACCCAAGCCATTGGGCGACGATATGAGCCAGAAGGCGGTCCGAAGAGGCCGGATAGTGGCCTATGAAGACGGCGTCGGTGTCTTGCTGATTGCGGTGGTCGATGCGGAAGACGTTGCGAAGTTCCCGCTCGAGGAAGTCTATGAAGGCCTGGAAAATAACAGAAATTCAAGAATTCGATGAAGTTCTCAACTCACCCAATTGACCTTCTTTCCAAGAAGAACGACACGGCTCTTGGTGTCGATGCGGTCGAAGCAAGCGGCTCCGGAGTACGGCGAGAAGCCTAAAAATTAAAATTTTATTTGAAAAATGGTAAATTCCTGTGAAATCCTCCCAAAAAATGCGCGTCTCTCTTACGTCTTCCGGCCTTCTTCGTCGGGCTTTTGCCGCTGACACTCAAAGCGCCGGCTCCGGCTCCAGAAGACGTCGTCGGCGTGTCTGGCGACGCTTTCGTCGGCGTCGACAGTTTCAGCGTTCCGTTGAGGATCCGACGCTGATCGACCTCGTCTTTGGCGCAGAACTCATTCCAAATCTGCGAATTTTTCCGGTAAATTCCAAAGGAATCGGCCTTTATCGACGTTTTTCATGATTTTCGTGCATTTTTTGTGAAATTAAAACCAAAACCACTCACTTTCATGTTCTCACGATCAGTGAAGAGCTTATCGAAGGCGGTTGTCGGCGGAGTGAAAATATCCGATCCGTCCTCGCAAATGTCCTCCAAATCGGTGAACGTCAGCATGATTCTGGCTGAAATTATATATTTTCCTCTTAAAATCCAGTGAAAAATGCTCACCATGCTCGACACGTCGCCACTTTCTCGCGCCCATGTTTCTCTTGACGTTGATGCCGTCGGTGTCCATTTCGTCGTGATAGCGGCGGATTCTGAATAAAAATTCGCGATTTCGGGGAAAAAAGATAGAAAATACTCACGATTTGCCCATTTTCTTGTTCTTCAACGCTTTCGAGCGAATCGGGTGCAGTTGTTCGACGGAAATGCGGCGGGAGTGCTGATTGAGCTCATCTCCGCTTTCAGACAGGTCGAAGCTGAAAAATGAGAGAAATTTGCGAATTTTGTAGGGAAAATGGGGAAAAACTGGCACGTTCTCCGATTTCTTTCCGAATTTCGGGGTATTTTTCAAAATTCGCATGTTCTTCCGATTTTTGCGAGCATCATAATGCAAATTTTCAGTGATTTCGGGAAATTTTTTAGATTTTAGAAAAGAACGAAAATAACTCACTCCGCGTAATTGTTGTAACCGTCGGCGTTCTCAACGCGAATCGGGTGGAACTCGGCGTTTTCCTTGCGTGGCACTCCCATTTTTCAAGGCGATCGGCGGGGAAGAAGGGGTTCTTCAAGCACAAAAAGTGAGTTTCTGGAAAATTGCGATGAAAGGGTGGGTGGAAGCGAAGAAAACGAGCGAGAAATGCGAGATGTAGGAGGAAAAACGATAAAAAAGGCATTTTCATTTGGAAAGGAAGAGAACGAACGTGTCACTTTTGCCCGCTATCATCATGTGATTCGTGTACAGTGGAGGGGAGGAATAGAGAACGCAAAACGAGGGAGGAGCGGACGAAAATCGATAAACGACCGCGGCGACCAGTCCGGCGGCGCGGACGGAACTGCGGAGGAGGAGAAAAGTGTTTGACACTTTGGCAGGGAGAAATAGCAGAGGAATCGCAGAGATTCCGACGACGAGCGGAGTATTTTTCAGAGGGTCGATCATCCGAAACGTTTCAAAACAATTGTTTTCGATTGATAAGTATGATTGGAACTTTTCGAGCGGAACGTTGGAAAGAATATTACAAATTTGTGAAATGTTACGAAATTTGTACACCATCTTTTTGGACAAATCGAGTTCTTGATCGGGTACGTGGGGGTGAGTGATCTTTGAGAGCAAAAAAAACAAGTTTCCAGATTTCGAGCAATTCGGCTCGAAAAACTGCATTTTTGTAAAAATAAGGATTTTCTGAAGTGAACGGAATTTCGTGAAATAGAAGATTTTCTGTAAATTAAAAAAAAACAATTACTGAAAAGTTCAATAAAGAGACCCAAACTCTTGAAAAGGCACGATTCGCGCATTTTTGAGAACGCAAAATTTCTAGAATCCCAGTCAAACCAAGAAAAATGAATTCCTGTCGAGACCCACATTTTTCAAAAACTCACAATTCGCATCTTTTTTGAAAACGCCAATTTCTTTAGAATTTCAGCAAAGATCGAAAAAACTGTGAAATGCGTATTCCAGCTTTTTGATTTATGCAAGTTTCACGTGAATTTTGGTATTGACATTTTTTAAATACTATTTTTTAAATGCGAACGTAAAAAAGAAAGTTTTTTATATTGGAGAGCAATTAACTTTACAAAAACTTATTTTCACAAATATGTGAAACCGTAAAAATTGGAAAATTGTAAAATGACCATGGTTTTTGCGTTTTCTGATTAAAAATTGATAAGGAAAACAGGTCTGCGATCAGATAATTTTGAGAATGAAGGAGAAAACCCGGGATTTCACCGATAAGAAATTGGTCTTCACAGAAGGCCGAAAGACCAAAAAGCCCGAAGACACCCCTCTCAAAGCAAACACATCTGTCCTTGGTGCTTCGGACCACCCATTAGACATCTTCTCCGCCCTTATCCCACCCTATTATGACGTCACCTGCCACACCAGAAGGTCGGTTTCCAACGCAACACAACATCCATCTGTTCGGGGGTTCTCTGCCGTCTCTCGCTTCTTCTCGCTCTCTCGACGGGCTGTCCATGACAGAATGGTGTATAGCGACGAGGAGTGGAATGTTCTTTGCTGCTGCAGACACCCTCTTCTGGACATGACCATTGGGAGAGCAAGAGAAAGAGCCGCCGGAACGGGGGCTCGATGGAGCACACTTGCATTTTTTTTGGGAGGAAAGGGGATTTTGAGGGGAGAAAGAGGGGGATATTGGATGGATTATCGAGGGCTTTTTGTTTGTTTGTTTTTGAGGGGGAGAGTTTTCGAGTTTCGAGGGTTTTGGATGGATTATTTTCTATGATTTTTATGTTCTATGGAAAATTAGAATTTTGGTTAAAAAGTTTTTGAAAAAATATTTTTTCCAATAAAAAATGTTCACCGATTTTTAAATTTGTTTTTTTTTTCGTTTTTTCTGCGATTTTTTCTGAATTTTTTTTTAAAACTACGAGATGACTTTTGAAAAAATTAAATATTTTTGAAAAAAAAAATGTTTGAAATGTAAAGTTTTTTCCAAAATTAATTTTTAAATTATTCGAGAATTTCCATGGATTTTCTCATTTTTGGTTTTCCATACGAAAATTGAACTCTATGGCCAGTTTTGTTTTAAATATGGAAAAAATCATTTGGAAAAAAAAGTTTTCAAAAAAAAAAATTTTTTTTGAGAAAATTTTAGATTTCCACCAGACGTTTTTTGTTCACATTTTCAGAAAAAAGTCTAACGATAAATACGTTTTTCTCCAATTCTTTCCGAAAATCTCACAACTTGCTCTCTTCACCCCCATCCCTCCCCCCGAGTTGCTCCTTCTTTCCCATGTCTATCTTATCATTCCAATCGTTGTCTTATCATTTTTATTGTATCACTAACCCAGTCTCATTTGCCGTTTAGTCCAGTCTACAACCTTTCTTCTAACCTTTTTCTCCTAAATTCTCCTATTTTGCAGCAAAAAAAAATGGATAAACTTCAAAAGGGTTGGTTCACTGAATTCTCACCGGACGATTTGGAGAAGATCAATGGAAATGGAGGTATTTAAATAATTTTACTTGTGAAACACTGAAATTAGCCAATTTTCAGAATTCCAAGACTCAAAACAGCTGAAATCCGATGGACAAGAGATGGGCGGCGCATGGCCAGGGCAAGCGTTTTCGCTTCAGGTCAAAAAAGTGTTGTTCCATGAAAAGAGCAAATATCAGGATGTGCTCGTTTTCGAGAGGTTAGTGGGAGAACTCCTGTCTCGTAAATTCGGAAAAATGGCCATTACCTAGTCATAATGATAGAAAATCTATTAATTCAAAATGTGTTCTCCTTGGAACAGTAATTTTTTCAAATTTCATCCAGACGGGAAAATTAAATTCTTATTTTAAAACAAAAATATTTTCCAAATGAAGATCATGTTTTGATCATCGTTCATCCGAATAAAAGCTTTGAGCACATTGATTTCCTTTAATTTTCAGCACAACGTACGGAAACGTCCTCGTCCTGGACGGAATCCTCCAAGCGACCGAGAGAGACGAGTTCTCCTACCAGGAGATGCTCGCTCATCTTCCACTTTTCGCCCACCAAAACCCGAAAAGAGTTCTCATTATCGGCGGAGGTGATGGAGGAATTCTGAGAGAAGTTCTGAAGCACGAAACTGTCGAAAAAGTGACAATGTGCGAAATCGACGAGATGGTCATTGATGTTGCGAAGAAGTTGGTTTTTTAACGATTATTTTCACTCTGTCTTCAGCGAATTCCTCAATTTTTCCAACCAAAAACTCACATGAATTCCAGATTCCTTCCGGGAATGTCTTGCGCCTTCTCGGACCCGAAACTCGATTTGTACTGCGGCGACGGATTCGAATTTTTGAAGAACCACAAGAACGAGTTCGACGTCATCATCACCGACAGCTCGGATCCGGTCGGACCGGCCGAGTCGCTGTTCGGACAAAGTTACTACGAATTGTTGAGAGACGCGCTCAACGAGGACGGAATTCTCTCGTCGCAAGGTGAGAAAGTGGAGAAATTGGGTGGGCAAGGAACAAAAATGAGCAAGAAACAAGGAATAGGTAGCGAGTTGGTGAAAAACTAATGGAGTTATGCAAGGGTGTAAAATTAACCGAATTCGGTTAATTTTCCCAATGCGTTTCTCGGAAAATTATCCGAGTTTTGTCGGAAATTCAACGAATTTCGACAGTTGAAAAAGCAGATCGCTACGAGATATTTCCTGTGAATAAACACATGCGCCTTTAATTAACACTGAAATTTTTCGGATCTTAAAGGCGCATGTGTTTATTCACAAGAAATATCTCGTAGCGATCGGCTTTTTCAACTGTCGAAATTCGTTGAATTTCCGACAAAACTCGGATAATTTTCCGAGAAATGCATTGGGAAAATTAACCGAATTCGGTTAATTTTACACCCTTGCATAACTCCATAACGAATTTTTTCGAAAATTCGAGAAAAAAATCTTCAAAAAATTTCGAGACAAGAGTTCCCTTTTTTTAACAAGATTTTTGGTGTAAAATGTGTTTCTGAGCAGCATTTTCAAAGAATTTTCAAAAATACACACAAAAAAATCAAGAAATTCAGCCGGGAAATGAGAAAAACGGACGAAGTTCGAAAAAAAACAAAGTTTCTCCAAGAATTTTTCTCTACAGTACCCCACTGATTTTAAAGGCGCATGGCAGATTTAGTTGTTCGAGTCTCGAACGGAAATTCCAATTTTTGATTTTTCTAGCCGAAATTACGGGAAAACATGGGTTCCCTCTGCAATTCATCAATGATTTTTAATGTGAAAAGGGAAAAAAAACAAGAAAAAAAAATTGTAGGCGAATGTCCGTGGTTGGACATGAAACTGATCTCGAGTGTAATGCGAACCGCCCGAGAGCTGTTCCCAGTGTCAAAATACGCGGTTGGCAGTGTGCCAACCTACACTTCGGGTCTAATGGGATACATTGTATGCGCCAAGAATAAGGTGAACGCTTAATGGAGTGTTGTGGTGGCGGAATTAACATTTGATGTCGTGAGTGAAAAAAACATGAAAAATAACGAATTATGCTCGAATTTTGTGTAGTTTGTGTAGTTTCGTGGGGGAAAACTGTGGTTCGTGTGCATTTCAGGTGAATCCGTGTGGCTCCATCTTCCACTCATCGCCCATTTGGTGGCATTCAACCGGAAGATCTTCCCAACCGTCTCCTACGCCCAATCCATCGTCTCGACGTATCCATCGGGAAGCATGGGCTATTTGATTTGTGCAAAGAATGCTGTGAGCCTGATCTGATTCCCTCTTCTCTATACAGTACCCCCTACCGTATTCCAGGACCGTGACGTCACCACACCGTCTCGAGTGCTGTCTTCCGAGCAGATCAAGACGCTCAACTTGCGATTCTACAACTCGGAAGTTCACAAAGCGGCGTTCGTTTTGCCGCAATTCGTCAGAAATGCGTTGGAGTGATTGAATTGATATAATGTTAACTTTTGAATGAATAGTTCTGTTGAAAATAAAGATCGTAAACGCGCTCTATCGAAATACTATGCTCAGGCTTTCTGCGCGTCAAATTCCACGTTTCCACGTGTTTCTTTATCATTTTTCGATATTCGAATTTGATAAAATATCACCGTTTCATATTCCTTTGAAAAGTTTGATATATGGTCGAAACGGTAATAAAAGAATGATTTCAATGGTAAACGGTTCCCCCCATTCTTCAACCAGCGGATCGCCGATACCTCGAGGAAGCAATAATTTCGAATAATCGAACTTTTCCGCTGATTTTAAAAGTTCTCCTCGTCAAAAACCATGTCGATCGGAAAGCCAACAGATAGAAATCTCCGAAGGAAGAACGAAAAAGGAGGGAAATTGAACAAGTTCTTTCCGAAAAATAGATTGATCTGAACGATCGGTTATGCAAACTGTTCGGGTGTCCTCCAGCTGTCAGTCTGGTCTTTTGGTCTGTTTGACATTGGATTCTAACCTAGGATTCTTAGTTTTGTGTGTGTGATCCAGTTGGTCTTGATCCTCACTAGGAATTTGCGCAGGTAGCCACTATGCGGGATCGACTCCCAGTAGCTGAAAGTACCGTCTGTCAAATTTTAAGAAAAATCTCAACCCCTATGGAAATGGAGTTCCCTTGTCAAGAACTCGAAGAGCATATGGAATGCAATTGCGCTCTATTGCTAATAACTAGCGGTCTGAAATCCGGTTGAATCTCGTACCCCGACTGAACAAGTTTAAGGTTTTTTGCTGAAACATGTACCTGCTAGAAACAGTACCGCGAAAATCAACGTTTTTTTCAAAATCCGGTTTCAAGGGATGGTAAAAGATAATACTAGTCGATTCAATTTTTCAATTTTTTTGTCTCATCGAGTCAACTAGAAAACGGCCACACACATCATTCCTAGAGTCTATTCGATTCGTCCAAGAGGAGTCCAACTCGGAGATCTCTATCATCCCAATCGGTCTCCCTCCGTCGTTCATTCCGTTTCATGCCTGGAATGGAAATGTTCTGGACAATGCATTCTTTCACATATCGGATGGATCTAGGATCAATAAATCCCAATTTGCTCTTTCTTCTTCCCAAACCTACCACTCACGGGAGCTTCGGAGAAGTGCGGTTTGAATTCCTACAACTTCAAATTTTTCGAATTTGGCTGCGACCGCGTTGCCTGAGTATTCAACGCTTAACCATATGCGCTCTCGTGAATCGACACAAGTTACACGTTTTAACGTTGAATACTCAGGCAACGCGGTCGCAGCCAAATTCGAAAAATTTGCATTCCGGCAGCAAAACCGCACATCTCCGAAGCTTGCGTACCACTTTTGTTTCTGATCCCCGAGCTTTTTCCGATCTACCAGAAACCATAAAAGTTCAGTTTTCTGTTTCACCTTTCCATCTAAACATGCCACTTCTTCTCCACTGCGATCCTTGCTATAGTGGATGTGGCGAAGTTTGCAGTTCATGGCGGGTCTCACCACGAAAATATTTAAATTTTTTGAAAATCGACATGCGCCTTTGAAGAAACGACTGTAGAGTTACTTCCTACCGTAGTTTCTTTAAAGGCGCATGTCGATTTTCAAGTGTGTTCTCGTGGCGAGACCCGATTCCTCCCACTCTCTGTAACTTCTGTAACCTTCCATTGTGTTCTCCTCATTTGTCTAGTTTTCAGAGCATCCTCCCTGTCTCTTATTCTGAAGGATCCATGTGAGAATGCGTCACTCTTCCGTCCGTCGTCGAGATTCCATTTATAGTCGCATTGATTCGAACAATCAGCCGTCGACTTCTTCTTCTTCTCCCTCTCAATCTGTCTCTTCCATCGAAAACCTCATCGAATTACACCGAAAACAGCAGCGAGAGCACCGCAACGAAGGCCTCCTCTACCGGCGGAGAGCCGTCAATTCGGACGTGAACCGAATGCTCAAGTGGAGTTTCAGCAACGCCATCGAGTGGGCGTCGACGTTGGACGCGTTCCGGAGACTGTCGAATGAGTCGCAGAAGTGTGTGATTTTAGAGTACGGAGTGGCTTATTTTCTGGTAGATCAGGCACTCAAAAGTGTTCGAGAAGGCGAGGCGACGGTGGGAGGAGAGTTTTGGTTTCTTCAGAATGGAAGTTATATTCACCCGGACTACTTTTTCGGGCTATTAGAGGTCTCCAAAGTAGATCAGGAGGTTGTCAAGTGGGTTGTACCGAAATGAAGATTCCTTGAACATAGTGCTTCAGAAACCATCGAAACTTCTATGAAACGCTTGCCATCTCCCTCAAAAACCCCTTCGAATCCATGAAAATCGACGATTTCGAAGTGGCCACTCTCAAGACACTGCTCCTTCTGACACGTAATCATTATATCAATCCCCCCATATCACACCCACACAATCGTATCATTCCAGCGTCATTCCCAAAAGAAGGCCTATTTGTGATCTACGAAGGGAAAGTGTGTGTGGAGAGGAGAAAGTGTCTGATTGAACTGATGAACTACCTCCGCAACAAGTGTCCGCAAACACACGAACAGCGCTTCGGAGAGCTCATTCTGCTCATCGGACCCATCAGAAATGCAGTCAAAGCTGTCTACAACCACACGAAACTCTCCGATCTCTTCGATTCGTCCATGTTTGATCCCTATGTGCAGAGCTTCTTGTTGACTTGAAATCCACCGACGCGTGGTAGAAACGAGAAAAGTACAGTAGGAATAGCACTTCGCGAGTTCGCTGCGAGCACCACGCGTTGCGGCTGCGTCGCGGTCGGCGCAGAAGTTTCCTTCTCAATCACCTTCTCAACTACTGTGATCTCTGCAACTGTAATATCTTTGTTCTTTTGTAAATGAACAGATTTTCGTCCAGTATTTGATGAACACCCTGTAATTCAGCAAAACCACCAATTGAGAGAACTCTCTGTTTTTGCAGTAGAGCACAATTGCTCATTCCACGTCACCCGGCAGGCTTCATCGTAGCCATGATAACCATCGTCGCAATTACCGCCTCGTTGCCATTCGTCACGTTTCGAACACGTTTGTTCCCTGAACTTTATCTGATCGGCGAACAGGTCTGAAATATGAAATTATAGGAATGTGAAGGGATGGGGGATATGAAGTCACAAAGGAAACACACTTTGCTAGCTAACTGCAAGTGCGCTCTATTGCCAAACTCCCTTTGTTAGAGATTTGTGCGTTTTAGAGGCCTCCAGATCCCTCAATTAACAAGACAAGACATCGGAAAGTACAGATCCATAGGATTTTCAAAAACTTTGTCCCTCTGTTTTCCGTATGAGATCATTATCTCTGAACCTATCCGTTTTTCGAAGAAATCTCTCGAGTTTGATGCGTGTAACTGAACTCTAATCGTCACTATTCCCTCGAAGATCGGATTGATCGATTAGTTTCTCGGAAGAGATAGGACTGAAGACCTTTGAGAAACGTCCATCTGATCTACTCGTTTTGGAATGGAACTCTCCGTGTTGTGACGTTGGAAAAAGTGTCCGACGATCAGATAAAGAGGGATGGAATGGTTTGAACGGTGAAACATCGGGATCACGTGGGTTACGGTAGGGTGGCTATCAGATTATGGTGGATTTGGATCAAAATAGGAAACAGAACACAGAGGAGTTGAGTTGGGAGACTTTCAAAGGCATTTTCCCAACCGCTTCCTATGATAATTGTGAAACACTGCACACATAATCAGTTCATTTACAATAAGAAGGAGAAAATACAGTTTCAGAGATCACAGTAGTTGAGAAGTTAATTGAGAAGGTAATTAAGAAGTCGGTTCAAGTCAACAAGAAGCTCTGCACATAGGGATCAAACATGGACGAATCGAAGAGATCGGAGAGTTTCGTGTGGTTGTAGACAGCTTTGACTGCATTTCTGATGGGTCCGATGAGCAGAATGAGCTCTCCGAAGCGCTGTTCGTGTGTTTGCGGACACTTGTTGCGGAGGTAGTTCATCAGTTCAATCAGACACTTTCTCCTCTCCACACACACTTTTCCTTCGTAGATCACAAATAGGCCTTCTTTTGGGAATGACGCTGGAATGATACGATTGTGGAGGGGATTGATATGATGATTACGTGTCAGAAGGAGCAGTGTCTTGAGAGTGGCCACTTCGAAATCGTCGATTTTCATGGATTCGAAGGGGTTTTTGAGTGAGATGGCAAGCGTTTCATAGAAGTTTCGATGGTTTCTGAAGCACTATGTTCAAGGAATCTTCATTTCGGTACAACCCACTTGACAACCTCCTGATCTACTTTTGAGACCTCCAACAGCCCGAAAAAGTAGTCCGGATGAATATAACTTCCATTCTGAAGAAACCAAAACTCTCCTCCCGCCGTCGGCTCGCCTTCTCGAACACTTTTGAGTGCCTGATCTACCAGAAAATAAGCCACTCCGTACTCTGAAATCACACACTTCTGCGACTCATTCGACAGTCTCCGGAACGCGTCCAACGTCGACGCCCACTCGATGGCGTTGCTGAAACTCCACTTGAGCATTCGGTTCACGTCCGAATTGACGGCTCTCCGCCGGTAGAGGAGGCCTTCGTTGCGGTGCTCTCGCTGCTGTCTCCATTGCAGTTTGACAAGGTACTCTGTTTTCGATTTGGGACCAGAGGAAGGTGATGGGTAAGAATCGATGGGCTTATGACGGCGAACGGTCGACGGACACTTCCACGCTCTCAGATGTCGTCTCTTGGAAGTGACCGAAGAGGCAGGAGTGGATTTCTAGGGGAAAAAGAGCGTTGAATATAAACAAACAATTACTCTCACTCCTTATTCAAAAAGTCACCGTAACCGTAAACATTTCACAACTATCAATGAGAACAGTTGTGGAACCTTCTGTTTTATTATAATATTATTCAAAGGAAATGACTTTAGAAACCGAAAAAACACGTACTACCTGGTGATTCCTAAAAGTTATGGACCTATTCAAGTTGTATTTTGATGCTATTTCACGTCGTGTTTTTCCAATTCAAACGACGTTTCACAACACTACTGAATGGTTTTGCGACTGTGGGTCTCGCAACGATCGCTCGTAAATCTACCCAAAGGCGTTTTTGCACTGTTGTGAAACGTCGTGAAACTCGAGTTTTGCGACGTCGTTTGAATAGGGAAAACACGACGTGGAATAGCATCGAAATACAACTTGAACAGGTTCATTAGATCACCAATAATCCACTGCTCACCTTTTCCTTCTCTCTTGTTGCGGAACTGATGAAACAGTGATTAGAGGTGGGAATAGTCGCTTGGGAGCAACTCGATTGAACACTTTCCTCATCGGAACTCGACATTAATATCATCGTCTCTTTCTCGGGAAGAGAAGGAATATGAATGAGTGCCGGGGAGATCGCACAACACAATCCAAAACACAAGAAGGGGGGAATGATAGAGATCTCCGAGTTGGACTCTTCTCGGTGGAATCATCCTAATCTAGGGACAATCCGTCTTCCGAGTGATCTAGGGGAGGAGGAGTTTCCGTCCATCCGAGAGATCTCCAATGAACAGATTGATCAGAAATGAAACTTACGAGTGTATCTGAAGTATGGGTTCGACTCTTGGACTCTGGTAGATGGATTCCACTATGTTCGCGGGCAGAGAAGTTAGAATCAGGTTGCCGAGTGGAAAAATGGTCAAAGTCCGGCTTGGCTAAAACTTCAAGTTCAGGTACAGTTCATTAAACGACTATTTTCCTTTCGAAATGATTTAACAATCATCGTCTTCAAATTTGAAGATGTTCTGAAACAGTCAATTGTGATGTTATATAAAAACTATGAATACTGACATTTTGAAGAAAATGCGCCCTTCTAAATAGGAGGATTTAAGGTGTTTGATGAATATGTTTGTTTTTCTAATTGTAAGAAGGAACAAATCATTGATATTGTTGTTGAAGTAAAATAACATTATTATCGTTTTCTCGCAAAGTGGCAGTGAGGACGAAGAAAATCGCGAGTGGGCGAGACGCCGGTCTCGAAGCGAGCGACACAGCTCAATGTTTTGTTACCGTAACCCTTGCTCTGAAAATAGGGTTTCTGATATTTTTTTCGTGCTGATTTTTGAACGAAAAATCAATAGAAGCAATAAAAAAATTTTCGCACAAAAAATTTCTGGAAAATCGGACGAAATCGATTTTTCCCGGCCAGTTGAAATTTTGAAATGTTTTTACAGTAACCCGCGGGGCCTAGAAACCTCCTAGCTCTTCCACACTGCCATTGTTGGAGAAAAATATAATAGGAGGATTTAAGTTGTTTTCTGAATACGTTTGTTTTTCCAAGAAGAAACAACTCATCGATATTGTTGTTGAAGTAAAATAACATTAGGGTAGGAAGAAACAGGAGTTTTTTGACAAAGTGGGAGTTTCGGCAACATTTCGAGCGAGATTGATAAGAGATATCAAAAAGTTGTCAACACCAAACTTGTAAATCATAACTAGAACTACAAATGTTCTGTTGACAACTTTTTCATATCTCTCATCAATCTCGGGATATAATGATTTTCCGGAAGAATTCTTAGGGCAAAATGCTGCAAAAATTTACTGATAGACGGGTGCATATGCAAAAACATCGAAGCAATAGCCATCGGAATTTAAATTTTGGGGTACAGTATGCTCCGGAATCCGGGCCGAAAGCTGCGCACTTTGAACCCTCTCAAAACCCAGGCTGGGTCCAGCCCGGGAGCTTTGAACGCTGCATTAGCACTTTTCACAGAATTTGAAGTGAATTTCGTAATTTTCTCAGTTTAGGTCCGAAGATCTTCTACACGCCAGCTTGTGAACACCCTCGGAAACAGTCTATTCAAATTTAAGCGTTAGGTAACGTAAAATAAATAAATCAATAAAAACTATTCTCAGGTTGAACTAAACGGCCATCACTGCAAAACCGACCGTCAGTCACGGCGAACCACGAGCGACGTGTTAGAGGAAAATCCAGGCCAAATTTGCGTTTTTAAGCTCCGCCTTCTGACACCGTTTCCTAGTCCCCGACACGGAAACACAGTGCGGACGTCGAATGCCATCGCGCTTTTTGGCTCTAATGCATTAAATTCAGATTTTGCTGCGTACGTCTCTCCATTTCGCCAATTAAAAATTCATGCCCAAAATTTAGGACCATTTCCCGAAAAATGCGGGGACGATGGCGTTCAAAAGGCGTTTTTAGGAGGACTCCTTCATTTTTCACGTCGGTGCCGTCCATCACTTCAGGTCTACTGCGTGTACTTTAGCCTGTGGATTTCAGTTTTTCGAAAAGTGTGAAAAATTAAAAAAAACTTTTTTTTTGAAAATTTCGGTGCAGAGAAACACAGAAGAACTAGCGAGTTTTATGGAAAACTGCAGTTTTTCATGAAATGATATTTGGAATCTGCGAATGTTTTACTAGGGAAATGTATTGTTTTCAGCGAAAAAACTTGCAAAAAAATATTTTTTTTCAATTTTTTTTTTCGTTTACATTATTAATATTATAGTTGCTCGATTCGGAAAAAATCTCTGATTCTGAATATGTTAAGAACTCTCCAAATTATTTGCTAGTTTTTCCGTAATTCAAAGAGTGACGTTTTAGCGTTTTTTTTTTGTTATTTGGTTTTTGGTGCGTGCAAATTGTGGTTGCTGGTTGGTGGTTGGTGGTTGGGGTCGGAAAAAAACACTGATTACGAATTTGTAGTAGTTTTTTCATGAAACTGCCTAGATAGTCCGTATTTCAATATAATAATTTTGATCGAAAAAACGCCGAAAATTTCAGTGGACTAGTTTTTGGTGGCCGCGCATTTGCTTGTGTACTCCTCTCGGACATCCGCGCAAATTTTTTTTACATAGTCGTTTTTCCGTATTTTTCGCTTTTTGCTTGTTTTCTTTTGTTTTAACACAATTTTTGCTGATTTCTTTCGATAATTAAATTTCAGAATGACAAACAGTCAATCACAACACGAAAAATCCATCAAAAGTGACGAAAAACGACGGAAGTCATGAAAAAAGACTTTCGACCAGAAGAAACGAAACCGCAGAGAATGAGTGCGGATTGGATTGAGTAAATCAAATGGAACCAAGTGAGTTTTTTTCATTATATTTAAAAATGAATTTTCATTTTTCTAGAAACAGTGGACGTCTGTGAGAATCTTTCTTATATATATTCTCCCAGAGGAGTCGGTTTTTCATTCATTCATTCATTCCGTCCGTCCGTCCGCACACGCTATAAGGCGGGGTGGCGGGCGCTCATCGCGGACCCTGATGGGTGTCGGCTGCTTAGTTTTCTCTTAATAAGGCGTCCCGCCGCCGCCGCCGCCGCAGCCGGTTCAATTACCCAAGTTTGAGGTAACCCCCGCCGGGTTTTGAGAAAAGTAAGGATCTGATTACATATTCGGATAGAGCTCGACGAGACGATACAAAATCGCTTTTTGCTTACTAATTTTGATCCACGGACGACCGTTTTATGAGAGATGAAAGTTACAGTTTTCACTGATGCCCGCCGCCGCAGTCAGCGGCCGCAATAGTGGCTCTCGGTGGTGTTGTGGTAAAGCACGCGTCTCTCGATCCGAGCAGTGCGGGTTCGAAACCAGCACACACCAAATCTTTTTTGCATTGATTTCTTCAACCGAAGAAGCCAACGTGTTTCGCCAGCGTACCCGAAAACAGCTGTTTTCGATAGAAATCAGTGAAAAATTAGGAATTTAGGAGACTTGAGACAAGAACCGTTGACTTTTTGGAAGAAACTTCAAAGATTTCAAACAAGTGAATGGAACTGAAAGTTTTCATGTGTCTTTCATGTGCCAAACCTAATCGATCGATGAATCTCACTCAAAAAATGGTGATTCGGTCACAAACTGGCGCGAAAAGGCAAACTTTAGTGACCACACCCAGTGAAATGACTATATTTTTCCGAAAGGCTACTGCAAACATGTTATCTCGAGATCCTATGGAAAGTGAACGGAAAGATCCACTCATTCTGTCAGTCCCCCTCGCCAACCCACCGTGCGAGTGATCGCCCAATCGAGTTTCGGACATGCCTCCACGGGTGTCGGAGCCCCAGAATCCACTGTGGAGCCGTTTTCTCACTTTTCTTTTCACCTTCCAAGCTTTCCTCGAATCTCCGAATGAACCAGAATTCAGAGTACACTGGGGGGAATAAGGTTCAATGGAGACGATGGTTCTCCGTTTCGAGAGAACTCACCATACTCCTGGAACCGCAGATATGTACGAGTAGCCTTCGCTTCAGAAACATTCTCTCTCAGAAAACATCCATTTCGTAAAAAGAGCCCTATCGAGAAGAAACAGCGTAATAAACAACTCCACAGAGAGTTCAAACAAAAGCCTCAAGAAGAAGATGCGCCCCAGAAGGCCTTAGATTCCACAGATCGCTTATAAACTGTTATCCGTCCTGCAAAAGTTTGAAACGTCTGCGCCGACCGCGACGCAGCCGAATATGCGTTCTCTCGCAACGAAAACGGATTTTTCAACGAAAAGTACGGTAACAACCCCGTCGCGGTCGGCGCAGAAGTTTTTTTCTGCCAGTCCCCCTCGCCAAATTACCGTGCGAGTGAATGCCCAATCGAGTTTCGGACATGCCTCCACGGATGTCGGAACCGTTCTTGAATCTGTGAATGGACCAGGATCCAGAGTTCACCAGAGAATGGTTCTCCGTTCCGAGAGACCTCATCACACTGCCTGAATCGCAGATGTGTACCAGTTGCCCTCACTTTAGAAACATTCTCTCTCCAAAAGCATCCGTTTTGGAAAAAGATCCTTTTCGTGAAAGAAACGGCATGTCAAACAACTCCAGTGCATGAAAACAAAAGCCTCAGTTCCAAAAACAGCCGTTTCATACAGTAAACTAGCCAAATCGAGGCCTCTGATCCTGCCACCGCAGCTGTTTCCGTTCGGAAACTTTTTTCTAAACCCTGGGGTGATCTTTTGTCTTTTTCTAGAAATGAACGTCCCGTTCGCACCTCTAAGTTCTTCGTTCTAACATTCGTCTATTTAGAAATGAAAACAGGAAATGAAGCCTAAAAAGTAGAAGATGCACTCCAGAAGGCCTTAGATTCCACGGATCGCTTATAAACTATACGTGCATCATCGAGTCATCATACCGGACCCCTCTTTCAAAAATGGGCCAAATCGGAACAGTAGGCGCTGAAAAAAGGCTGCGGACAGGCAAACGAACGAATAATTTAAAAGTCGAAGGAAGCACAATTTGAGTACCGTAAAAACTCTATTACAACGGCATTCCGTTGCTCTTTTCAAGCTACCATTTTGGGCGCGGCAGTATTAAAAGTGCCGTTGTAATAATGTTTTTGAGATAACTTAAAATCATGAATTTTGAAACACCTTCCAAAAAGGAACGAACAAGAAAACCGCGGAGCCCAGTCTGTAGGGGCGGCGATAGCCGCCACGTACAGGCTGGTGTTCCATATTTCGCAATATTCACGGGAATTCAAGCTGAAATCAAAAAATAACAGCGAGTAAAAAATTGAAGAGGGAAATGGAACGATTGTGAGGTGAGATATTCTCGCTCAGCATTTTTCACAGAGTGTCCAGTGAATTTCCGAGTGCCCAGTGAATTTCGTAATTTTCTAAGTTTAGGTCCGGAGATCTTCTACACGCCAGCTTGTGAACACCCTCGGCGGCAGTCGATTCAAATGAAGTGTCAGTAAACGTAAACTAAATCTATAAAAACTACTCTCAGGTTGAACTTCACGGCCATCACTGCAAAATCGACCGTCAGTCTGGGATTGGGACACGTGACATTCAAATTACCGTATTTCCTCGCTCGAATCATTATATCTCGATTCTGATAAGAGATATCAAAGAATTGTCAACTGCAACCTTGTAGACCACAACTAGGACTACAAGTTTATAGTTGACAACTTGTTAGAAGAGTTTGGACAAAATTTCGTCTCTAGTTTTCCGTTAAAATGGCAAATGTTTGCGGAAAGAAATCTTTCGATTTTTGGCCATCTCACAAAAAATGTTTTCTTTTTTTCGGTTTCCCCGTTCCGTATAGGGAAAATGTATTTCCGGAATCGGGTCTCGTCACGGAAACGTTAAACTTTTTTGAAAATGGACATGCGCCTTGATCTTTGAGCTACTGTCTACCGTAGTTTCTTTAAAGGCGCATGTCGTGGAAAGAAGCGATTCCTCCAACGACATAAGATTCCTCCAAAGACTTACACTGCCCACGACACCACTGCATAGTGCACTCTCGCCCTCTCTGTACTCTGCGTTCCCACCGACCACGACATTTTTCCCCATTCCTCCTCATTTGCACTTTTCAACCGAGACCTCCGACCATCTGTCCACCCGTATGCGGCGCCGGGCCGGACAACCAACTCAACGTTTTTTCTTCCCACTTCATTCGATTGAAACGGGGGGTTCTCAGCACATACACAGAGGTGGCGAGGCGCGACCATTTCAGTGTATACGTGTGTGTATGTTTATTATGCGGAAGGCGCGTCACGGAGGGGCACCGGGAGTTCTGCAGCTGCCCTTGTCCTTCTTCTTTTGTCATTATCACTGCGCCCCATGTTCTTCCTCTCCTTTTTCCGCTAACTTCCCACTCTCTAGAAGCCCCTCTTCCCTTCCTCTCCAATCGCCCACCCCACACTCTGTCTTGTTGCTTTGCCACGTGGCTCTATTTTTCATGCGTTCTTCTCTCTAACTTCCTCACAAAATCGCTGTTATTTACAGGCTTCGCTAAAAATGAACGCTCAACACAACAACCAACAGCAAGCACCGGAGGACGGAGGCGCCGTCAATCAAGGACAAGACCACGCGTACGCTGCTCAGTATGCTGCATATGGTGCTCAGCAGCCGGTGTACAACAACGCACCTTACCCAGTATACCCGACTCCTCAGAGGCCGATGCCAGCTCATCATCCGATGCGAATGGGCTACCCGGGCACCGCTGCCCCGTACCCCCAATTCAAGGGGCAGGCGAACGGCGGGTTCATGATGAACCCGGCCGCCGCCTTCGTCAACCACCAACCGCCGATCGTGAATCAGCAGCACCCCGTGTCTGATGAACAGCCCCCAGTGGCTGCGTTCAACGCCGCGCTGCGAGTCAAAGCGGAGGTAGTGGAGGAGGTGCAGTATCTGGGCATATGTGAGTAAAATTCCTTCCCATATCTCTTAAAAATCCTGTTCATTTTCAGTTAAACGTGATGCTCGGGAGCGACGAGTGGACAAAGAGATCAAGGAGTTGCAAAAGGAGTTCCGTGTGCTCAAAAAAGAGAAGATAGCCCGTGAATTGAAGAAAAACATTGACGAGCTGATTGCGGAGGCAGTGTCCGCACAGTCGAGAGCGTCGAGCGTCGGACTGGTGAGTTGATCTATTGATCTGCTGATCTCTGAAACTCGTCGTTTTCAGCCGATTCCTCTGCCTGCCGTCGTCACTGGACCGGTGGCTGCTGTCGCGGCATCTCCGAGGGTCGCCGTTGCGACGGTGAGAAAGCCGAGGAAAAGTAAGGACACCAAAATGGAGAGGAAGCAGAGAGAAAATGTTCTCCTGGAACTGGAGAAGGCGAGAGAGGAGGAAAAGAAGAAGGTGGGCGGGAGGAGAAGGGCAATAGAAAGTAGGACAATTGGTTACAGACGGCGCGGGCGCAGCGAATGAGAAGAGCTGAGAAGCGTCGTGGAGTGGAGGTGGCGCGAGTGGAGCAAATCGAGGAACATATGGTGGAGCAGATGGAAGAGCAGGCTCCAGAAGAAGTGATGAAGGAGATATCGGAGCAGAGCACCGATGACTAGTGAGTTATTTTAAGGCTTTTTTGCCACTTGGCAAGGGTATCAACTTTTGCGGAATCCTAGAGATTTCGAATGTCTATGGAAGCTAGAATTTCACGAGTGAAATCAGAATGAGCTCTTTTACTGTCAAAATCAGCGGATGTGGGGAAGACTGCAATTCATGCCTTCGGCGGGTCTCGTCGCGAAAACATGCGCCTTTGAACAAACTGTGGATTTCAAGTTCTGCGTTACTTTCCACCGTAGTTTAAAGGCGCATGTCGATTTTCAAAAAAGTTTAATGCTTTCGTGGCGAGACCCGTCGATGCCGTGAACTTGGGCACATCCGCTGATTTTGATTATATACCCTACAAGTAGCAAAAAATCCCAAACCCTTGAATAAAATGGCCTCTTCAGAATCGATGCTCCCACAATCTCTTCACTTCTGCCCATTCCTTCTTCTCCGCAATCTTCTCATTTCTCTGTTTTTTCTTCTGTCTCCGTTCTCACTGTTTCATCCCTGTTCCCCCTGAATCCCCCTGCATTTTTACAGCTGCTGAGCACCATCGCGGATCATTAACTCAATTTCTAATCCTAGTTAACTTTGTCTTTTTTTTTCTCTGTTTCAAATCAAGTTTGAATTTTTTTTAAATTTTGTTTTTATTAAGTTTTTCTTTGTGAAACGCATTTTCAAATGCGTTTCATGGATTCTTCTTTCCATTTTAAATTTCGAAATCGTCGATTTTCATGGATTCGAAGGGGTTTTTGAGTGAGATGGCAAGCGTTTCATAGAAGTTTCGATGGTTTCTGAAGCACTATGTTCAAGGAATCTTCATTTCGATGCAACCCACTTGACTACCTCCTGATCTACTGACTCTGGAGACCTCCAACAGCCAACACACAACACACGGAACACACGCATCTTGCAGTTTGGACACCAAAACAGACACAACTGGTCGATTACTCTATGTATTCTCTAGCTCCATGACACTGTTAATCTACACAAAATTCGGGACGTCTAGGCTCGATTGAACTCGTCATTTGGCTCACGAATGAGATTGTGATCTCCGGAGATGTTAGCCAGCAAACGAGAGTGTCTATGGTTTGCCGCTTATTCCTGAACTTTACTCATCATTTGGACAGAGAAATCCAATGAGATCTGTCTCCATCTGGATTGGCCGGAACCCGGAATTCGGCCGTCCGAATGATCCAAAAGCTATCGGAATTTCATCTTGTTGATAACACTGCTCACAGAAATTATCACGTTTCAGACATTTCCAAAGTGTTCGTTTGAAAAAACACAGCCTTTTCTTGTTTGTGATGCTTGAAAAACGTCTGCCTCCTCTTCAACGTGAAGAACTCATTTTGATGCCCATGCGCCTTTAAAGTCTTGCCGATGGGTTTTTGCCGTAAAATCGCCTTGAACAATGGATGAGTTTTAGGCAAAAGTTGTGGCTCGGTGGAGCGGAGTCACAACAGCAACCGATATTATGAGTTCGCCGCGAGCGTGGACTCCGCAGTCGCGGTGTCAGCGAAGGTCCCGCAACGAAATAGCGAGGCAGCACGTAAATTTCGGAGACGCAGACAATGTCAACACGTTTCACGTCAAAAATGAGGGCCGCGCTCGCGGCGAACTCATAATAGTAGAATGGAAATGGAAAATCACGCGTTGTGTCTGGCGTCTCTTGGTCGAAATACTCTCTCGCTATTTCATCGATGGCTTCCGATAGTAATGCGAAAGTGACCCCATATTCCCAAGTTTGTCTCAGGCTCTGAAACTCCACTCATTTTTGCCCAATTTTCTCTCTTAATGTCTCCAAACCAAGGGATCGTCTAAATTGTTTCTCAACGTGACATAGGCGTGAAGAACAGCCTAGATAACACGGTCACCCAAAGTCACTATTCATTAATTTCTGCTCAATTCTTCGTTTCGTTAGTTCATCACAATGAAACCTGAACATCGCTATCGATTGTCCACAGTGCCCGTGACGTTTCTCCCGGAAGCAAAGGAATGGCATGTACCGCCGCACGGTGAGATCAAAATCAAGTTCAAAAACGAGGCGAACGGGAAGATCACGTTCACGGCGCTCCTTTTCTCCCTCCGTTTTCACATCAAAGAGGCGAATCACGGAGAGTTCCCGAAGCCGCAGTTCGTGACGGATCTCGAGGCGGGACAGGAGGCCTCGTTCACCATCGTTGACAATCCGAATCAGAAGATTTCTGAAGAGGACTTAGCCGTGTTCTTGCACAAGCGGAAATGGTCGGGCGATTATGAATTGGAAGAAGGGAAGATGGTGTTCACCGCGGGCACGCTCGTCGAGACGAGATCTTTTGAAGCGTTTGGCCAGAGAACGTTCGGGGAGGAGGTGAGGAATAAGGATGGGAAGCTGATGACGAGTTACGTAGAAGCCGGACGGCCTGTGGGGCCCGATGATGAAGATGAGTTTTACGATCCTTCACTGATACCTGACACGTGGCCGATTGTTGCGAAGATGGTCAAGTTGAAGGGGGAGACGCCGAGCTATCGGGAGATGGAGGCGAAGCGCAAGACGTTGGATAAGTTCGAGGAGAAGATGTTTAGGTACCGTCGGAGAAATGACTGTATGCCAGGAGAAAGCAAAGAATGGTCGTTATGGGCCGAGAGCCGTGAGCAGGAGCTGGAGGAGGAGCGGAAGAGAAAGCAAGCGGAGAAGCCGGCGAAGAAAGGATGCTGCTCCATTTCTTAACTGTCTTCTATTCACTGCAAAGATAAACTCAATTTTGATAATTTCTTGCATTTATTTTCCTCATTAAGCCACGGCTGGAAGAAAAGGCGCTGTGCGTAATATTGGAGCGTCGTTGTGATTCCATCTCGCACTCCACTGCTTTGTTTTTGTCGGTTTTTCCACGTAGCACGGGTTCCTAGATTGGAAAATAGGAAGAAACGCGTGAACCGTGCGACATGACTGGCGCGTTTCTCGTGTGTCTGCGTATCTCCTCCGTCCACACTCTCACGCGCCCAACTATAGTTTCAACGGGAAACCCCCGAATTTCAGCAGTTTCCGGAAAATACCGGAAGAATGAACAACCGTAGCCATTCGTTCGGACCTTGCGCATATTTTGCGCTATCAAAAGTCCGAAAAAGATGAAAATTGAGTGAGGAGATACACTTTTTCTATTTTGCATTAAACAACATCTTTAGAGGGTCATTAATGATTAATTTTGCGAAGAGAATCGTTTTTTTCCTGAAAATATAATGTTTTGTACCTTGCTCTGAGAATTTCCGTTCGGTTTTTCGTAAAACTGTCAAAAAATGACCGAAAATCGGCCAAAAGGCGACGAGAGAGTATTTTTGCCGAGAGACGCCAGACATAACGCGTGATTTCCTATTTCCAATCTAGCACGGCGAACCAGCGGCGACGTCTAGTAGTAAATTTTTGCAGCATTTTTCTGGGTTCGGCCACCTATCAGCAATCCTGAAACGTGGGCCACGCCCCTTTCGCAACCGCCGCGTGAAATTTTGCAACTTTGCCGCATGCAGGTCCGATTGGCGGAGTCCTCCCAAAAACGCCTTTTGAACGCCATCTTCCCCGTATTTTTCGGGGCTATGGTCTTAAATTTTGGGCATGAATTTTTTTTAGTCGTTCCAAAATTAATTTTGAAGGTTTTGTATAAAAAAAATTTGAAACTTTAAAGAAGTTTTTAGAGAAAAATGCGAAAAACCCTCGGGGACTAGGAAACGGTGTCAGGAGGCGGAGTTTCAAAACGCAAATATGGCCTGGATTTTCCTCTAAGACGTCGATCGTGGTTCGCCGTGTCTAGGAACCCGTGCGTAGAAATTCCACGTAGAAAGAAAAAACGTGAAAACCGATCCAAAAATGCGGCCATCGAAAGGGCATTGAATTGTCATCATACCGCCGATTCGCTCATTCCGTCAGTGTTACTCAACAGATTTCCTTCGATTTCTCGTGTTCTCTGTTTGCATAATTGCAGTCTTGATATGATTGGCCTTAAAGTTAGTCTAGAAAACTTTCGAAAACACACAATAATCATTCATTCATTGCAGACAGTACCAGCGAAAGTGAAAATTGAGCCCGAAGGCAACGATCTACTCGTGCCGCGAGGGGGACAACTGAAAGTGAGGTACAAGAATGAACAGAAGCACAAGATGGGCCTTGTCATTGAGCTCAATTCGTTCCGCTTCGCCATCTCCGAGGCGATGCACGGCGAGTTCCCCGTCAGCTGCTTCTCGACGCTCCTCGGAGCCGGACAAGAGGGCGAGGTGACCATCGTCGACAAGTGGGCCGGTCGGAAGACTACGGAGGAGGAGTACGCCGTGTACGCTAGCGAATTCTTATTCGAGGGAAGTCTCGAGTTCAATACCGGCGTTGAGATGTCCACTTGGTCGTACCCCCGCTGGAACATTGACCATCCGGATGAATCGTCGACGATGACGGCAGAAGAGAAGAAAAAAATGAAGCAGTCGACCTTCGCAAGGGTGAGAAGTTATGAGGTCGACGAGAGTGTTCCGGAAGGGACCCAAGATGTCACTGAGAGGACCGTCAAAACAGTGAAAATGGCCGATGAGTCGGCGAGCTATCGAGAAGTGAGAGAGAAGGTGGAGGCGGTGATCAGATTCAAGGAGAAGAAGTACGCATTCGCGTGGCACGGCACGGGCGGAGAGAAGACGGTGCGCCGGTTGCCAGACATCGTCAAAGTCCGAGTGCCAGTGAAGGTGGAGCCGGTGAAAGTGGAGGTGGAGACGAAGGTGGATGAGAAGAAGAAGAGCGGATGTTGCACTGTTTGCTGAGTTTCTGGTTTGAATAAATGATAGTGAAGTGGTTTTCTATTCAAATTTCTATTCAACTATCGGATGCCATCGAAATGGCCCCTCAAAGAGCTCTGCCGGAGAATCATTATATCTGGAGATTGATAAGAGATATCAAAAAGTTGTTAACTGCAAACTTGTAGTCCTAGTTATGATCTACAAGTTTGCAGTTGACAACTTTCAGACATCTCTTATCAATCTGGAGATATAATGATCCTCCGGCAAAGCAAAGCAAGTTCCTCTTCTCAAAGAATTCCCATTCAACTGTTATAACTTTTAGTTTATTGGTGAAATCTAATAAGAACAAGAGTGAAAAATGATCAATATTATGCTCTGATGTTGCTGTTCGATTGCTTGGTAGAATTGAGGCGTTCGATGTCCGATGTGTTGGTTATATTGGCGACGTCGGACGAGGCGGCATACGGGCAATACGGAATCCAGTTGGGGAGTGTCGGACAGCCAGCTCAATTCTGGCATGGCACATAGGACAGCGAGGAGTTGGCGATTACCAGATGCGAGACGTCCTTGAAGAGCCGCAAGGAGAGAGCGGCGCCGACCACTTTCGGCCGATAGACCTCCAAAACGTCTCCTCGTACTTCCGGACCTGATCCTGTCATGGCTATGACCCTGCGCCTTTGGGACGTGCCCTTCGACCTCTGGCCTTTGGGCCTAAAGCAAGTCTTAGATGATGTAGCGGTATTGCTAGGATCGCGAGGATCGCCATAAGCACTTTCAATTCCGCGCCTCGTTTCTGCTCTCCCAATTCAGTTTCTGGAGCCTGATCGGGTTCTGTACGAGAGCCCTCACAGATTAAAAAGGTGTTTGGGGAGGACAGCATCGGAGACGCAGGTGTTGTCTGGTGTCGATGGCTCTGGAAATCATGACTGATTGATTATCATTGGATCGATTATCTCAACTTACATAGTTGGTTCCGATGGACCTTTTTCGGTTTCGTGCGTGGAGCGGAACAACTAACGATGACTCCGTGATCTCTGCTTGTTACCAGCAATCAGAAGGTTTAGAAATTCAGGGGAAATCGAATAGTAAGAGCCCATGTCAGTGCTCTAAAGGGAATTCAGGGAAATCGTCCGAGAAAGGACTAGTCAACCCATCTGGGGACTCACGGGGGAAGGAGAATGAATGGAATGGCCGACGGAGAGACTGCTCCACTACTATCTTATCAGTCGTCTGACGTGTTCTTTGTTCTCAGTGATAGTCCCCGCCCCTTTTGCGTCTGATATGGGATTGATATGATAGACGTATCAACATGCAATATTCAAGCAGAGAGATCGTGATAATTGACAGTGACACTGCAAAATCCACTGCTCATCAACTACCGGCTCTCAACTAGAACACTCTCTGAAACTGTAAACTGCCAAAGTCAGTCGGTGGGAACTTTTCCCCAGAGATCTAGACACCATTATAACAAGATCACAAACCGCAAATAACACGTACCTTTACAAAATCTACCTAAAACGACCACAACAAGGACCATCATCGGTCACACTGAAGATCTCAAGCGAAAGATTTATGAATCTCGAGTCATCTACGCTTTTTTTACTGGAAAAAGCGCGAAAAACGGTTGAGAAACCGCTGAAATTGAGGAAAATTTTGCAACTACCGTATCGCCGCTTTAAAGGCGCAGCACGTTTCGACGCTGACAACATTTTTTCGTTGCGAGATATCTGCGAGCGCGTTTGAAATTGTTTATTGTGAACTCAGCAGAGTTGGACGATATGAGAAGATGCTTGATATGAAAGCAGAGTATGGAATCTACATCGGACCACTAAAATGATTACATTTTTTTCTCGAAGTCTCATGTTTTTTTTCAAAACTAAATTATCGGAAAGAATGTGTGTGAGCGAACTCATTGTCCTCTTTGATTCGCTTTGAAACCGTAAAACGGGCATTTGTAACAGGACGAAGACGAATGGTTTTGTGAACTGAACTGATTACAGGAACACCTTATCACAGATGCCAATCCGATGACAATTCCCACGAAACAAGACCCGATTTCAGTTTCAGATTTGCTGTTTTTAGGTAATTGAAAAAGTGAAGATACTCCCACCAGCTCCCCTGACTTGTAAAGTGAGCAGATCCTGCCACCAACCACCACCAAAACGAGTATATAATTGTCGAGAGCAATGTGCCAATTTGTTCTTGAAATTGGGTCGTTTGGGTGCCGAGAAGGGAAAAGAGCCCATTACTTTATGATGGCGCCAGAAGATTGAAACATAATTATATGGTTTCGAGGAGGAAACGATCTTCCAAGCCAATCGTGGCGATTTGGCTTCACGTGGCTTCACGACTCGTCTCTCTTTGTCCAATTTCCATTCAGAGAACCCCAAATACAAAACGCTGCCGGAGAATCCATAATTCTCGAGATTGGTAAGAGATATCAAAAAGTTGTCAACAGCAAACTTGTAGTCCTAGTTCTGATCTACAAGTTTGTTGTTGACAACATTTTGATATCTCTTATCAATCTCGAGATATAATGACTCTCCGTGACAGCGTTTGGGGTGCCTCTCTCTCTTTCTCGAAATCACATTTCCCAGTGATAAAAGGGGGCGTGTCCATCCACCGTTCCCCCTCCCCCGCAGTGATCAATGGCGGCCACACTCACCTCTCGCTTGCACACACTATTTTCCCAATTCGACGCCCCCGCAGTGCATATATAAACGCCGGGACGGTCCGAGAGGCTCATTCTTCCTCTCTTCTTCATCGACACGGCTCCTCTTCTCTTCCCATCGGATGCAATGCTCTGCTTCCCGTCATCTGGTGCGACAGGGTCTCAAAACGAACGACGCCGGCAGTCTACCACTTCAAGACCCGCAAAATCATTACCTTTTCTCTCTCTTGAAGAGACAGAAACCGATCTGAGAATTAAGCCATCTCTAGGTTCTCACCCGCTAAATTCAGTATGAACTCCTTCTCCGGCCGTTCCCCATAACACGTCTCTCTGTTGGCGCCCGGTGTCTGACACGGTCCACGCCACCTGCTCCTTCATAATTATAGTGTTCGGAACACGATTACCCTACCTCTAATCAGTTCCTTTTTCCACAGGATGAAAATATCACCACTATTAAAAAAAAACAGTGGCTGTTTCCAAAGTGACCGAAACAGAGAATATTTCGCACACGCCCTTCCGCCGCCTCTCTCCTGAAGCTCACCTCCCAGTCTCTAGGGCAGGTCTATGGCGCGCGCGCCCCGTGGAGCTCATAAAGTGTACAGTACTCCTCTCTGTTTGTTTGTGAAGATTTATGTTAATGACCATGTCTACACAAACAGTGATAACTCGTGGGAACTCCCCCTCTTCCCCTCCTCTCTTCTTCTTCTTCTGACCAGTGATCCACCGACTATTTTCCTGTTTTCAGAGCCATTTCAACATTTTCGAAATGAGCAACCAGCAATTGCCAAATGTAGGCCAAGGCGCCGCGCCAGCCCAGGAAGCGAGACAGCCCATCGTTCCGGAGCCATCTGTCGACAACGGTTCACGTGCTCAAGGAGCAGCTCCACGCGGAGCCCCAGGAGCCCCACCCATGGCTCCCGGACAACAGCAGCCGCATCAATACAACGCCTTCATCGCTCAAGCCGTTCCGACGAGCTACAACGGAGTGGCGCCCAACAACATCTTCATCCGCCAGTCGTACGGCACGTTCTTCGTCGACACGCACGTCTTCCCGCACAACAACCTCGTCCAGCAGAACACGCATGCTGTCGGCGGAGCGGCCGCTGGAGCTCCGAACGGAGTTCGAGCCCCGGGAGCTCCTCCTACGCCACAGGAAGAGGAGCGCGAGCTGGACAGAGAGCTGGCTGATATCGAGTGCGAGATTCGGATCATGGACAAGGACAATCGACTGAGCAAATTGCGAAACTTCAAGGCCGATTTGGAGTCGAGAATGTTCGCTCCGGTGGTAGGCGTCGACGAACGAGCGGCTGCGCATTCAGCTCAGGTGGGAAATGACCGCGAACCTTGAGATAGCAGCATCGATCTACTTTTCAGAACTCCAGCGCTCGTTCCCGCCAGAGAATCGCCAGAAATCGAGGAGCAGCAAGAGCGGTGGAGACGCAAAAGGCGAAGAAGGAGGCGGAGCAACGGAAGAAGGTTCGGAGACGAGGAGGGTGGTGATGATTACGTTCCTGTTGCAGACGGCGATGGCTCAAAGAGCTCAGAGAGCTGGGAGACGAGGAGCGGCCGCTGCTGTCGTCGGAGGGGATGAGGAACCGGAAGAGGAGGAGGAAGAGGAGGATAATGACAGTGAGGAGGAGGAGTAGAAGACCTTCTAGAGCCCCTGATGTCCTATCTTTCCCTATCTTTCTTTTCCACCTACTTCTCTACCCATTTTGAAATCGAATATTTCCCTTCCAACATTTACTTTCTAGTTGACTGTGAACCCGAAATTACTATTTCCTCTTCTTTCTTTGACCATCCACACCTATCTGCTGTCTCGAGAACATTCAGCCCTAAAGTCGGAGATTCTTCCAGTGATTTTCAGTTTCGGACCTTCCCCATAATCAATCATTTGTAGCACTGTAGCATTCATTGCATTTTTTTCGATTTCCCAGTTTTCTATGGCTTATATAATCGTTTGAAATAAACTTCTTCCTCGAATACGTTTTTCATTCAATCTTTCTCTAAAAAAACGTTTCTAATCGTTGAAATTCCTCTGACAACAGTTGTGAACAGTGTTTTCAAAGTGTGTTCAGAATATAATCATTTCAGAGTCAAACACACCATTCTACCGTTTCACTGTGTCCTGACCATTATTTTTACACTTTCAAAGTTCAATTGGAGCAGGTGAAAGGGGGGAAATACCTCTTTTCAAACCGAGTTCCACTTTGGAACCGTTGATCCGAATTTTCCATTCTTTTTTCCGATATCCCCTTTCCTTTCCTATCGTCTGAAAGACAGGAGGAAACATCCGTTTTCTTTCTGTTTTCTATTTACCGCGGAAAAAAAGATTACTGTAGAAGTCCAATTTCTGCGCGGTGATTGCGTATGTGGCGAAATGTAACATTCAAACTACCGTATCTCCTCAAATAGAACGGCACCTCAAAGGAAATCTATTATATCTCGAGATTGATAAAAGATATCGAAATGTTGTAAACTACAATCTTGTAGACCATAACTAGGACTACAATTTCGCTGTTGACAACTTTCTGATATCTCTTATCAATCTCGAGATATATTGATTCTCCGGGACAGCGTTTAGGGTGCCACTCTCCGCCCTATTCGAGGAAATACGGTAGTTGCCTTCTTTTCCGCGCCCGCCGTCTATCTCTCTCGGGCACACAGCACCGACCACCCTCACTCATTCCCCATTTGAATCGATAGACACGACTCCCGCGCATAGTACACCCCCCCCCCCCCCCCCCCCCCAGCACGCAGGATGGCGCGGCGACGACTCCGTAACTGCGCCCTACGTAACTTTTTGGGTCGTCGCTGCGTAGCGACTCTCGATACGGAGCGAGACGACACCCGCAATCAACGCTTTTTGGGCCCACCAGCGCGTGCGCGCCTGTGCCGCGCCCTTCCTCCCGCTTCCTGCACTTTGTCTGCACTTTGTCTGTACTTCTCGCGTTCCTCTTTCGATGTATCATCGAATTTCTTCTAGATACTTACAAGTTAGAAGAGTTTGAACAAAGTTTTTCTTCTTTCGTTTTCCGTTAAAATGACAAAAAAAATGCGGAAGGAAGAAACTTTTCGATTTTTTTCCATCTCACAAAAGCACCTGTATCAGAAGCTGCGAATCATTTGAGTTAGAACGGCTGTTTTTCGCACTACTTGGAAGCCGAAAACTTGGTCTAACTTACCTTTTTTTCGTCTTCCGTTTCTTCCGGTTTCACCGCTCCGTATAGCAAAAATTCAATTCCGCACAACTCTGGTGTTCCCCTTCTTGTCCACTATTAGGTATTTCCAGGAATCGGGTCCCGCCACGAAAACATTTCGAAAATCGACATGCGCCTTTGAACTTTGAGCTACTGTCTACCGTAGTTTCTTTAAAGGCGCATGTCGTGGCGAGACCCGATTCCTCCCACGCTCTGCCAATACGCCACTTCCCGTTTCTTCCAATCTATTTTCAAATGACACCCCACTACACCACTGCATAGTGCATTGCTCTCTGTACTCTGCGTTCCCACCGACAACGACATTTTTCCCCATTCCTCCTCATTTGCACTTTTCCACCGAGACCTCCGACCATCTGTCCATCCGTATGCGGCGCCGGGCCGGCCATCCAACTAAACGTTTTTTCTTCCCACTTGCGTCGATTGAAACGGGGGGGGGGGGGGGGGGGGGGGTTCTCAGCACATACACAGAGGTGGCGAGGCGCGACCATTTCAGTGTATACGTGTGTGTATGTTTATTATGTGGACGGCGGAGGGGCACCGGGAGTTCTGCAGCTGCCCTTGTCCCTCTTCTTTTGTCACTATCACTGCGCTCCCTTTCCCGCTAACTTCCCACTCTCTAGAAGCCCCTCTTCCTCTTCAATCGCCCATTCGACACTCTGTCTTGTTGCCTTGCCCCGTGGCGCCATGCGCTCTTCCATAACTACCGTTTTTCCTCGAATAGAGCGGTACCTCAAGATAGCCCTAGTTATGGTCTTCAAGTTTGCAGTTGACAACTTTTTGATATCTCTTATCAATCTCGAGATGTAATGATTCTCTTGGGGTGCCCCTCTATTCGAGGAAATACGGTAATTGTAGGTGGTATGCAGCTGATTCGTAGCCACGTTCCTTATTTTCTCTCATAATTTTTTGTTTCATACGCACTCCGCGCTGTCTTGCTTATGAAATCTCTGTTCTTTTCAGGCTTCTTCGTTCAATATGAACCAAAACCAACACCCGCAAGCACCGGAGGCGCAGGACGGAGGTGCCGTCAATCAAGGACAAGACGACGCGTACGCTGCTCAGTACGCTGCATATGGTGCGCAGCAGCCGGTGTACAACAACGCACCGTACCAATTCTACCCGGCTGCTCAGTGGCCAATGGGCTACCCGGGCGCCGCTGCCCCGTACCCCCAATTCATGGGGCAGGCGAACGGCGGGTTCACGATGAACCCGGCCGCCGCCTTCGTCAACCACCAACCGCCGATCCCGAATCAGCAGCACCCAGTGGCTAATCAGCAGCCACCAATGGGCAACCAGCAGCCCCCAGTGGCTGATCAACAGCCCCCAGTGGCTGCGGTCAAAGCCGCGCCTCGAGTCAAAGCGGAGCCAGTTGAGGAGGAGGAGGTGGTGCACCTGGGGACATGTAAGTGAAATCCCTTTCCACATCTCTCAAAAATTTTAATCATTTTCAGTTGAAATGGATGATGAAGAGCGCAGACTCAAAGAAGAGCTCGGGATGGCTAAGAAGAGAGTCCGGAAGCTCAAGATGATGGCCAAGATTCAAAAAACGAATGCGATCGGCGACAAAATTGAGGCGGGTTTGGTCGCGCCCACACAGCTGCAGTCTCCGGACCCATCGAGAGCGTCGAGCGTCGGACTGGTGAGTTGATCTATTGATCTGCTGATATCTGAAACTTGTTGTTTTCAGCCGACTCCTCTGCCTGCCCTCGTCACTGGACCGGTGGCTGCTGTCGCGGCTGCTCCGAGGGTCGCCGTTTCTCGGCGCAACAAGAAGGCCGCCGTTGCGACGGTGAGAAAGCCGAGGAAAAGTAAGGACACCAAAATGGAGAGGAAGCAGAGAGAAAGTGTTCTGCTGGAACTGGAGAAGGCGAGAGAGGAGGGGAAGAAGAAGGTGGGCGGGAAAGAGAAGGGCAGTAGAGAATAGGACGATTGGTTACAGGCGGCGCAGGCGCAGCGAATGAGAAGAGCTGAGAAGCGTCGTGGAGTGGAGGTGGCGATGGAGGTGGCGCGAGAGGAGCAAATCGAGGAGCAGATGGAAGAGCAGATGGAGGAGCAGATGGAAGCGCAGGCTCCAGAAGAAGTCCCGGAAGAAGTGGCGGAGCAGATTCCGGAGCAGATTCCGGAGGAGAACATCGATGAGTAGTGAGTTATTTTAATGCTTTTTTGCCACTTGGCAAGGATATAGACAAAGTATGCAATTCATGGCATCGGCGGGTCTTGCCACGAAAACATGCGCTTTCATCCAATCTACTGTGGATTTCAAGTTCTTGCGTTACTTTCCATCGTCGATTTTCAGAAAAGTTTAATGTTTTCGTGACAAGACCCGCCGACGCGGTGAACTTGGGCAATCCGCTGAATTTGATGATATACCCTTGCAACCTTGAGTAAAATGACCTCTTCAGAACCCGGACCCCGCTTCCACCACTTCGATCTTCCCACACCCTCTTCACTTCTGCCCATTCCTCCCCCCCCCCCCAGTCCTCTCATTTTTTCTCCGTTTCTCCTTCTGTCTCCGTTCTCACTGTTTTCCCCATTCCCCCATCAATTCAAGTTCTGAGCGCCCCAGAGTTGAACGGGATTCCAGTATTCCGGATTCCGAATTCCAGTATTCAAAAACTCTCTGTCCGTCCATTTCTGTTATTGTTCGTAACTCTTGCTTCATCCCTGTTCGCCCTCGAATCGCCTCCCGTTTTCAACTTCTGAGTCCCACTCGGCTCAAAAATTTCTTTTGGATCATTAACTCAACTTCTTTTCCCAGTTAACATTATCTTTTTTTCTCTGTTTCAAATCAAGTTTAACATATATCTGTAACCCATTAGTCCAATTGTCGGTATTTAGTGTTGCATTGAAAACTTTCTTCGCTTACCCTCTGCAACCAACGAGACCGATTGTATTCCGAATGATTGTTCAATCTATCGTTCCATTTTGTTTCTTTCTTCGTCTAATAAAATTGTTTCTTTCTTTCTTTCCGGTGGTTTTTTTTCATACGAAACATGTTATTTTTTCATTGACATATGTACCTTTGGATTGTCACTTTTCAGACACTATTCTGCTTCCACGACATGCATTCAATTGTTTCATCGACACCCCCTACCATCTCCCCCATCTCTCTCTCTCTCTTGCTCTCTTCTTCTTTTCCCGTCTCTCGAACACGTGGGAAACACCTCGGCGACGACCACTCTCTTTTCCATTTTCATCGATCCGAACGGGCACACATACAGGCGTGGCGCGACCATTTCAGTGCGTGTAGGTGTGCGAGCGCACATTGTGGAGGAGGTTCCTTCGCCGCCTTTGCGAGGAAAAGCGAGAGATGCCCAATTAGCTTATCGCTTCTCTCTAAGCTAATACGTTTTATCTATTCGGAACTCTTTGTAGTTTTATAACGATTTATTAGTAAAAACAAGAGTATGGGGGCACGGACGATGGTAGAATGCGCTGCGCGTTGTCGTCTCATCGAGACCAGCGGCCTCCATAATTGCATGTCCCTTTAAATTCCTCTATCTCTCGCGCCTCCTCTTCTCCCTGTCTCTCTCTCTCACTCTCCTCATATCGTTCCTCTGATAAAACATCCGCATTCTCTGCGTCGCCTACAATGTCCGCCGGGTTCCAAGGAGGGCACAGCGGGCGTTGCGCATTCCTCTGTGTTCGCCTTTCCCACTGTTAAAGGTCGCGGAAAAGTTGAAACCTCGCATTTTTTTTGGCAAAAATTGAAACTCACGCGAAGCGGCTGCGTTGCGGTCGGCGCAGGAGTTTCAACTTTTCCGCGACAGGGCTGCGACGGGTTTCTTTGCCGGAACTCACAATATCGGTCCCTGCTAAGTTAGGACTCCACAGGTCAACTGGACTGGATAGGTCGCATTTCGAAATCTCACGGGCACTTTCCAAACTTCCCTTGTTAGTAATCCATGCCGCTTTCATCACCAGCGCCTTCGCTGCAAGGTGAACGACGGTTGCAACGGAACAGTAGGGACTTATTGCCCAACACAGTGGTTCTTACAATCCTGGCGGATCCGCTACGACACTCCGAGCGAACGCAGTTTTACTTTGAAAACGGCCGCGTGCTCGTCGGTTTTCGCCAGTTGACCATCTCTCTCTCTCTTTCTGTCTCTCTCTCTCTCTCTCTCTCTCTCTCTCTCTCTCTCTCTCTCTCTCTCTCTCTCTCTCTCTCTCTCTCTCTCTCTCTCTTCTCTCCCTCTCTCTCTCTCTCTTTCTCTCCCTCTCTTTCTGTGTTTCCTTTGCCCCGTTCCTCGGCTCCCCTTGTAAGCAACGTGTGTGCCAGCCACCTGGAGCACATCTGTCGTATGCGCCAGCGCCTATCTCTCGCTCTTCCCTCCCAATTCCGTCGCTCTTGCGAGCTCCATAGCTCGTTGTTCATGTTCACTGGAAAATGCTTCACTATGTTCTAGTAATTTCCATGGTTCTCTAACACTTGAATTTCTCGGGAAAGCCCTCCCTCATAACCACGGCCGTGTAATCCCTAGGCCACACTCTGACTCATAGTTTCAGCCGCGACGCGCCTGTTCCGTGGAATCTGGGGGGCTTCCACCAAGATTTCAGGTTCCTCATCGTCTTCTCGCGCTTCTATCTTCCTGTTCAGCGTGGCGGTGCTCCTCCCACTTTTCAGAACATTTCTGTTTTGAATAGAGACAGTTAGGACGGCCTTCTGCTGTGTATAAAAGGAGCCTATTCACAATTCAAATGTCACTATAAACAGTGTCTTTTATGTGTATGCACCCACGTCAATTAGACGTGGGAACCCGCGCGCGCGCCCCTTTCGTGCCGCCGTCGACATATCGTGTAGTTCCCCTTGGTCCATCTCAACGCCCTCTTATTTCCAGACCGATCATCTTCTCGACGATGAACAACGAAGGCTATCGCCAAATAGTCGAAGCCAGCGGCGCCCGGCCGCTCCTCAACTCACTGGCCGCCGACATCCTCAAAGTTCCATACTTCAAGGACGTCTTGGCGAAATTGTACCCCACCGAGCAACTCAATTCGACCCGCGTGAACTCCTACACGAACTACCTCCAATCGATCTACCCACGACAACACGGAACCGCCGCCGAAGCTCCCAGCGCCAGCGCCATCGCCCGTCCGATTGCCATCAAGTTGTCCAGCTCGAATCCGACTAGAGATGGCGTCGAGCAGGATGAGCTCGATATCGACAGTGTCGACGTGAGCCCTTCGCCCTATTCTAATCAGGGAGACCAAGCCCGCCACGAAGCAGCCCCACGAGGCGATCTTCCCTACCGTTGCACAGCTTCGGAGACGTTCGCGGAAGCTCGTGAATCCATGGAGAAGCAGCTGGAAAGTTATGGTAGATACCATGCCCATGACCCGAAACACGCGCCAGCCGGATTCTGTCCGGATTGCCATGGATCGCACGTCGAGAAGTACGCCCGAATGAAGGCGATGGACGTGTTCAACACGATCATGGCGAAGGGCACGATTCCTGACCACTTGGGCCCTGGTAATCAACTCAAATCGTTCGCTGATAACTTCTCCTTGTTTCCAGAGTTTCTCAAGGAGGAACGCGAGGCTCGAGAGCAAAATGAGCGGGCGAGACGATCCTATGACATTTGGAGACTCCGTCTGGAAACCGCCGAGTTGGATAGACTTGCGACGGATGCGAGGAGACGATTCAGCCAGGTTGCTCCGACAAACGCAGTTTCACAGCAAACTTTCCAGCAGTTCGGAGACCAACATGTTGTAAGTGTGCTCTATTGAGAGTTCCAGAACCCTCGGTTTCAGCATTTTCCATGGTTCAATTTTGCTTCTCCAGCGCCCCAACATCAAAATTCTCCATTCACCGGACAACATGCTGTAAGTGTGCTCTATCGATAACCTGATCACTTCAAAGTTCCAGGCGGCTCCCTGGGTTGCTCAACAAGTCTCCTCGCAATCGACAACTGCCGAGCCGTTCGGAGACCAACATGTTGTAAGTGTGCTCTATTGAGAGTTCAAGAACCTTTCGATTTCAGCCGGATATATGGTCCTATGTTTCTCAAGTCGTCTCGGAGTTTGAATCACAGAAAACTGCTCCAATCACAGGGCAACAGGTTGTAAGTGCGCTCTATTGAGAACCGAAGAACCCAATTTGTTTCAGACCGCTCAATCGCCGCTCCAACATCAGTCCGTTGTCACCAATGTCGCCGGGCCATCAAACGTTCGTTGGGATCCAACAACTCCAGTCCAATATTCTCCTTCCAGGTGCTCAAACATCAGGGAGTCGCTGTTCCACGTCGCCGTCAACGTGTCCGAAAGATGAAGTACAAGATGGCAAAGCAGATCAAGGAGAAGAAGAAGATGGTGAGTGGAGAAGAGAGAGCGCAGCAGAGGGCGGGCTCATTTCTTCTTCCAGGTCGCCATTCTGGAGGCGTTGAAGCAGGGAGATGAGCAAGAGGAAGACGTTGAGATAGAAGTGGAAGATGTGGAAGAGGATGAGGATCAGGAACAAGACTGGTGAGTGATTCCATGCCAAAGATTCAGAAGAGAAGAACTATGGAGTGTTTCAGATGTCACCGAGTCGACCACCCCGATTCAACCCCCTTTCATTTCTTTTCATTGACTTTTGAAGCCTGCACAAACGCGCTCTGTTGGACACGATTTTAGTCTGCGTCTCTCGGCCGATTACACGAGACAGAGGCGAAAATCGTGGCGAGACCAACACGAGTCCAGTGGAGCGCTTCTCGATTCAACACCCTTCCTAATTTCTCGCCCTTCTCCCCGTCCCCATTCTCTACCATTCACCGAATGTCATCTTCTCTGCTCTAGATACTTCTTGATATGTACATCATTCGCATTCCTCCTCCCTTACGATTCGAACACTTTCCTGATTCGCTTTGTCTTTTTCTCCACACTTTTTCTCCACTTGTCTTGTTCCATTCATTCTTTCTCTTCTGTTCACTTCCCCATTGGCTCCTCTATCTTCATCGCTCGGGCGAGGTAACGTCTCCGGCTACTGGCTCCTTTTCCCGTCCTCTCATTCTCATTCGGCTGTTCTTATCTTTTGTCCTTATTTCACATGATCTTCTTTCCTATTTCAACTCCCCATTCGAACCTGAAATCCTATTCAATCCTCCCGTATCAAGTTGTCTAGCTATAATATGTCTCTGGGATCTTCTCTATACATTCAATTGTATCCCTCTTATCACTTATCACCCCTTCCCAATTACTTATCAGTTCTCCAGCTCTAGTAGGCCCCGATCACTTCAGCTCTATCTTGAATGCATTCCTTTAGTTTTCACAGCAATTCTTCCTCCAAATAAATGTTCGATTCAAAACATAGTGTGTTTCCCATCATTTTTTGTCCATTTTCCCACGTTCAACATGGTCTCCAGACCTTGAAATACCTCTCACTGTCGTCATTTTTGCACCGCTTCTTTTTGCACAACCTATTTTCAGCGTTCATCGCTTCCGCACCCTTGCTATTTCTTCTATTTTTTTCGGTTTCAAGGTAAGTTCAAGTTCAAAAGGGTGTTGTTCTATTCGATGCATTAGTTGGTGTTCGGCTCGTAACTCCGGTCAGGGTAGATCCCCAACCTCCACCATTCCCGAACAACCACGTAGCCCAAACTCCGCTCTACTCTCCCGTCCCCCTCTCGCCCATAAAAGTTTCCCGAGGGGAAATCTCTTGAGAACCCAACCATTTCCCATCTATCAACTACGGAAGTGTGTGTTTCCCGTGCCCTGTCCTCGCCGGTTCCCCTCGTAAAACGCCGCACCGTTCGGCTGCTCTTCCCTCTTTTCCCTTCCCCATTGCGATGCGTTGCCTTTTTCCCCCACTATCTTTGAGAAGATACAGTTTGTTTCGCATCCCAAGCGTTTTGTTAAAGCATACCAGTCGTTTGCAGCATTCACGTAACCAGTGTATCGCAGACATAGAGCACGCAACGAGCGCGTTTTCTGCGCGTTTTCTGCTCCTGAAATCGGTGTGATTTCCAAATCAGGCGGGAGCCCAGTTTTTTTCGAAACATTCCAGATCTCACTGACAGTGACTGCTCTTTGCGGAGATTCCGATCATTATTCCAGTAGTGTAGTCCTTGATTCCTAGGACACGAACGAGAGCCGTTTTCCAGCGCCGTCCACGTTCTCCTCCTCACTTTTCCCCTCCCCTAGAAAACTTCATGGTTCGAATCGTGTAATCCACTACTGCATCAGATCCCCTGTAGAGCTCTCATCACCAGCACCTGGGGCTTATTGCCCACACAGTGGTGGTTCTTACAATCCTGACGGACTCGCTACGACACTCCGAGCTAACGCAGAAAAAGCGACGCAACCGCGTGCTTCTAGTGCCAGTTGACCGTCTCTCCTCTCATTCTCTCGCCTTTGCCCCGTTCCTCGGTTCCCCTTGACGCGTCCAAACTCCCCGTGGAACCACTTTTCTACCGCCGCCCACTCGTTCCCCTCTGCCACGTCCTCTCCTATATGTACAGTGTCTCGCTTCCCCTCCTCCCCCATCTTCCCCCCCGTATTTCCGTTTTGCGGGGGCGTTTCTCCTCCCACTTTCCAGAACATTTCTCCTCGTTTCCACTTCCAACGCGACAACGAGCCGCTATTTCTGTTCTCGAACCATCTCACTGGATCAGGGATGCACGGAAATGAAAATTTCGCCAAACGGAAAACGGAAACGGAAACGGAACCGCTCAAATTTTTTTACGGAAGACGGAAACGGAAACGGAATATCAATTTTTTTAAACGGAAAACGGAAACGGAAACGGAAGTTTTCCAAGATTTTGCGGAAAACGGAAACGGAAACGGAAATTTTTGAAATGTTCACGGAAAACGGAAAAAAATCATCAACAAACATTTAACTAGTCATCAACAATATTAACAAAACGAAGCAACAACATGAGAATCAACATAATTACGAAAGTCCAAATACTTTGAGGTTTAAATTACAAAAAATAAGTTTATCAAGCGAGTCGGTCGAAATTCTGTTTCGAGACGTTGAACAAATTGCTCCAGCGACACTGAAGAGCCGTTCAGACTCCGAAGAAGTCGATTGAATTGTGAAGTATGCAAGAGCGAGTTCGCGTAGAATTTAAAAAAATAACGAAAAAACTGAGAAAGTAGAGGCAAAAACGAATAAAAATGACGCCGCGTCGGCGAACTCCTCTCGGGAAACAAGTGAGAAAATTAGGCCACGCTCGATCGACAAATTTTCGAATGTTGGAAAATCGCTGTTGCACGGAACGGCAAAAGTTTTCTAGCGGAAAACGGAAACGGAAACGGAATATCAATTTTTTTTAACGGAAAACGGAAACGGAAACGGAATTTCAATTTTTTTTAACGGAAAACGGAAACGGAAACGGAAGCTCAAAAACGTGCGGAAGACGGAAACGGAAGACGGAAAACGGAATTCCGTGCATCCCTGCACTGGATAGACAGTGTATCTCTCTCTCTCTCTCTCTCTCTCTCTCTCTCTCGCTCTCTCTCTCTCTCTCTCTCTCTCTCTCTCTCTCTCTCTCTCTCTCTCTCTCCCTCTCTCATCTACATGACCACGTGTCAAAATGTGTGGGAATCCCCCCCCCCCCCGCGACGCACCCGTATTCGCCTTTTCTCTTTCCAAATCCCCTCAAAATGTGTTTCCAGACCGATCTACCTCCTCTCAACAATGAACGCCCAACCTGCTGTCGCTGCCGCCAATCCCCCGGACACCACCCAACCGAGCGCCGAGATTCTTGCTCAGGCAAGGGGCATCGTGGCGGCGTTCAACGCGAACCCGCAGCTCCACCAGGCGGTCAACGCCTACATCGGTCTGCACAACGCCACCGCCGCCACCGCTCGCGCCGCTCCTCCGGTTGCCGAGCCCATTCCGATGGCACACGATTTGGCTACTCCTAGAGCTCCGGGTTCAGGTGACGATCAATTCTCTCTGTTTTCCCCCTCCAACAACCATTTTACAGCATGGGATGCGAGAGGAGTCTCCCAATTGGCCGCCATCGTTCGCGAAAGCATCGACCACTTCAAACGCAACGTAGGAGCGTGGGAGCGGCTCCGCCAGTCACCCAGTCAGCCTCAAGCGGTGCGCCAGCAGCCGCAGATTGTGAGTTTGATGGCTGTTGGAGCAACAGAAAGTGCCCGATTTCAGGAATTGCCTGACGTCATCTGCGTCGGCACTGTTCCAGGAGCATCGTCGTCAACGTCTTCTTCGAACGTGAGTGGAAACTTTGCCCTCCGCATGCCCATCGACAAGATTTCGAGTCAAAGCACTCACTAGGAACAATCAAAACTTGACCTGATCTTTGCGGCTTTCCCTCGAAACGTCGGCTCTTTTTTCATCGAAACCGGGCAAAGATCCTGACAATTTCCCTAAAGGGATGTCTTTTTAGACGATCTTCTCAGATTTTGCTATAAATTTGCAAGAGAAATCGATCCCGCATAGTGGCTAACTGGGCAAATGTCTAGTTTTCCAGATATTCGGCCCAAAATCCAGTTTTTCCACGAAATTAGGTGATTTTTGGGCACTTTGAGCAAAATATCCGGAAAACTAGAAGTTTTGCGCAAACACTTTCCTTGTGAGAAACGAACTGGTTTTTCGCCGGTTTCCTTCACCGGAAACAGTACCGGAAATGAGCAAGCGCCGCCCGAAATGTTCCAATTGCAGACGCGCACTCGCGCCGAGCTCGCGAGACTCTACTATTCGGGCGCTCGTTTGGGACAACAACTGCCGAACAACACTGCGAGAAGAAGTTGAAGAACGAGTTGATTACCCTCCTCCCGGAATGCCTCTTCAGCCCCCCCCCCCTCTGCTCTCCTGTTCCCTTCGCCAGGTTGTCTTCTGGTGTATCTTCCGCTCGCTTCGTTCCTTGGGATCCTTCTCTCGTCTCTTATTTCCCTCTTGGTCCCCTTCATGTCCTCCATCCCCCCTCCCCCCCCCCTTGTCCTCTCACAATCAATCACTGGCGATTCCCCTATCCCAATCCTTTCTTTCCCCATCAAACCTTCCCTATTCCCCCCCTCATCCTATTCTTGGATTCCTGGATTGTCTTTTTGCTTTTCCTGTTCCCTTCCCCAGGTTGTCTTCTGGTGTATCTTCCAATTATCGCTTCGTTCCTTGTCTCTTTCCTCTCAATCACTAACTATCCCAATTCATTGGCTTCATGAGCATCCGTTCCTCATCAAGCCTTTCCTATCCTCCACCTCATTTTATTCCTCCGTTTCAAGAGTACCATAGTACCATTTAATGTGTTTTCCACTTGGTCTTTTGGCTATTCCCGTAAATATTTTCAAAATAATGAAGATGGCTCCGGTTTCGTTCATACTGTTTTCAACAACACGATGTCTACATCATTGAATACCTCTCACTATGACAAAACTCCGCCCCGACCCCGCCCTTTCCGCGCCCCCTTCTCTCCCACTCTCTCTCTCCCCTTCTCTCTCTCTCCCTTTCTCTCTCTCTTGTTAACCAGCGCGCCAGACGACCAGCACTTCTCCCCTCGGTGTGTCTGTGTGTAGATGCGCTCCATGGAACTTTACATGTTTTTTAAATTCGCTGCGTAGCGACTCTTGTTGATACGTAGGAGGAACGCGCCACAGCAACATGCGGGCGCTTCGCCTCGCCCTTCCCCTGCCCGCTCCGTGCCCTTTGAGGGTAGTTATTGTGTGCGTACATATGCGTCATGACCTCTCTCTTTCTCTTTCTCTTCCGCCTCATCCAGATGTGTACATTGAGCACCTCCACTTCCCCTTCTCGAACATTCCAGCACCAGAACGAAACATTGGGCTGGTCTAGAATGCGCTATTCTCGTTGTATCTCCAAATCTGAGTTCACAATATACATTTTCAAACGCGTGCCTCGATATCTCGCAACGAAAACAATTTGGTAAGCGCCGAAACGTGTTGCGCCTTTAAAGCGGCGATACGGTAGATGCGCAATAATTAATGTCGTCTTTTCCCACTCGATTTCCTCAATTTCAACCGTTTTTCGCGATCTTTTCGATAAAAAAAGCACAAAAAGTGTGTTTTTCGTGAAAACCCGCTGAAACTGAGGAAATCGAGTGGGAAAAGACGAAATTAATTATTGCGCAACTACCGTATCGCCGTTTTAAAGGCGCAGCACGTTTTGGCGCTGACCAAATTGTTTTCGTTGCGAGATATTCATGCTTTCAACATGTCACGTTCCCTCCACTTGCCCCGGATTCTTATCATTCTCCCCACTTCTCCGTTTCGACTTCCAGAAGTCTGCAGTTGACGACGGGTCTCGCCACGAAAACATGAAACTTTTTTGAAGATCGACATGCGCCTTTAAAAAAACGTTGAGATAATTTCTACAGTAGTTTCTTCAAAGACGCATGTCTATTTTCAAATGTGTTCTCGTGGCGAGACCCGCCGCTTCACATCAGACATCTCTTCTTCTTCCAGATGGACCCCGATCACGAGCACGCGCACAGACAGGTTGTTGTGCTTCTGCGAAACGCTATGTTGGCTCGGATTCACGGGGCCGCCATCCCGAACCGACCGCCACTTGGACCACGAGAAGGTAATCAATCTCAACGGAAACTGCTCAATTTCCATTTTCCAGACATTCTTCGCCGACTGAGGGCCTTCATCGCGACGGTGGCCCACCTCAACCGCCAAATGGAGGAAATTCTTGGCGACGATCAGCCGCCCGTCGTCCAGGAGCCACATGGAGCCAATTTGAGAGGGGCTCTCATCGCCGCCGGGGAGATTGGTAAGGAAACTTGTTCTTCAAACTTCTCATTTTCCTTCTTTTTTCAGCTTGGCGTCAACGACTTCTTCTGATATGTAACCGCTTGATGGAGATGAGGAACGTTCTGGAGGCGCTGGAGGAGGACGAAGAGCAGGCGGAAGAGCAGGCCGAAGAGCAGCCAAATCCACATCAGGATTAGTAGTGAGTTTGAAAACTCATGGTCATGTGTAAATGGAAAAATGTTCAGACGAACCAAGGCAGACGGACCCCTTCTTCTCGAGTCTACAGGCTGAACAAGCTGTTCCGGGACATTTCGCAGCCGCTGAAACTTCACCAGACCCTCATAGTTTTCCGGTATTCGTTGTGATCATTGATTTCGTGTATCGTGCTGACATTCTCTCTCCATTCCTCAAATCAACCACCTCATCATTCAAGCTTTTAATATTCTGATGATTTCCCCCCGGAATCTCTTTTTCTCCATCCCCAGTTTCCCCTTTCCTCCTCCTCGTCTTCATTTCTCAAGTACAGATTTTCGCAAAAAGTACAGTCACTGTTCTGCTTTTGCCATGTTTTCTGTTTGTTTAAACCCATACGAATGTTGCTCTTTTCTCACCCCATTACTCTTCGTGTTCTTTCTCAAGTCTTCAAACTCAATAATCGGTTGTTTCCTTCTCAACTTTGACTCTCTGTTTCACCAAAATCGCTTTTCACAATTGATGTAATGGTTCTAATTGGTCCGTTGTTGTCTAATCGTGTCCCGAGATAACATCAACCTCACCCTCTTCCTCTACGTTCTTCCCCTTGTCCTTCAGACTCTTGCGCTCTCTCTCTCATTTGTGCGCCTCTTCCCGTCCTTTCCCCTGCTCCGACAGTCTCTCCGCTTATCCCGATCCGTTCCATTTTCAATCGAGTTGTTCTGTTGTCCTTCGCTTTCCTTTTGTTTTTCCACAAAGCCCTTCATCAATCCCTCTTCTTCTTCTTCTTATCTCCCTTGTTCTCTGTTTCTTCTAGAACCTTATAACCCTGTTTTACATCATATTCTCGTTACAAATCGCAACTTTTCTCGTCCCAAATTCTTCCTTTCATAGCTCCTTTCATATTCCTTCTCATCTGCCTTCTTCTGTTCTATCCATTCTTTTCCCATCCCATAACCGTTTCTCTCTGTTTCACCAAAACCTCATACTTGAAAAAATGCAGCCCTTACACTTCTCCATGTGCATCCTCATCCATTCCTCGGGTAGCTGTCCCAGGATTCTCCAGATCCATAGCTCCCAGTCGGGTTTCATCTCCAATTCCTATCACTTTCCATTCCCATGTTCCACCCTTCATTCCTCTCTATGTCACCCTCTCATCTTTCTGATTCATCTCCCGATTATCCAATCCCCCCATTCCGGTAACGTTCCCATGTTCATTGTCCACCAAAACTGGCCGATGGCCACTTGATTGCTCACTTGTCTCGTATTTCAAGTAAAACACTATTTTCCCTCGACATTTCCTCTCATTTTCTTCTCGAAACTGTAATCCAGTGCTCATGGTGTCTTCCCCGCTTCCCCGTCACCATGGACTATGGCTCGGAGCGTGTTGTGCGCGGGGGGAGATACGGACCATAACGCATATCTGTCCCCTCGCACAAGAGACCTCGTGACGTCATCGCTGTGTGTAGGCAAGGGTCATCCCGCACACTCGCTCGCGGGGGGCCCTTAATTGTTTTTTTTTTCTTCTGATCGGATTTCCAGGGTATAGTTTTAAAGGGAGACAAAATAAGAGAAACCAATAGCTGACAAGAACACGTTTAGAGCATTGAACATCTCATTGTGCGACTTCCGTTTCGACCAGAAACTGAATATTATCAGTGATATGAAACTGAAAATGTTGTTAAGCATTCGAAAACGCATCCCTTAATGGTCCTCTCTGCACAGTTTCTCGATGACAATCATAGACTTCCCTGGCCTAGATTGCTATCAAGGACTAATGGCACGACCATGCCATTACGCTAGCTCGTTCTTCCTCCCCGCGTTCCTGCTCTCGCTCAACAGTCCCCCCACCGAACGAGACGGGGCGGGGGTGACCCGGTGTGTGTGCGCACATCTGCCCCCTCCCGTCCGCTCACGCATTCTTTACATCGTCTTGTCCTCCTCCACACCCCCACCCCCCACCATTCGATAGAACACACAGCTCTCTCTCTCTACCACCACACACCCAACCAACCAACCAACCGGCATGGTTTTTTGTTGCCTTCCTTCCTCTCTTTTTCTCTTTCTTTTTTCCTTTTCTTCCCACCACATTATAAGATAGACTATGTACTTGAAAGATTCATATCAATAGGGGAAGGGAGCACTTTTATTTTAGAATCGTTATGTAAAAAACTTTTTTAGAAATTTGAGTCAAAAACGGATAATGATTGTCAATTTTGGTGGGGAGACGTCTTTTTTGGTGCCATTTCACACGGGGTGCTGAGGAAAACCTAATTTGAATTTCCATTTTTCGCGGGGCGAATTCAAAATATGCGTGTCTAACTGAATTTTCTCCGAGACTGTTTGGTGTAGAAAACACGACGATTCATTTTCGCAAAGTAATCGTCGGAGGGCAATTTTAAAAACAGTCGAAATTTGAAAAATCGTCGGCTAAACCGTGTTTTTAAAGCCGTTTAGGACCTCCCAAAACGAGGTACCGTATACCGTTAGTGGAGCGCACTTGCTGACCACGTCGGCAGCAGCACGCCCGTGATTTCATGCGCTCTAGCAGAGTTGGGCAGAAATAGACGGGAGTAATCCGGAAGTAGTCCGGAAATCGAATTTCGGAACGCGCAATAGTCCGGAGAATGACAATCCACTTCTGATTACAGATTTCAAAAAGATAAATCTCATTCCGAGTTCCGAAACCGATTTCCGGACTACTTCCGGATATTACTTACGTCTACTGCCGCCCAACTCTGCTCCCTAGCCACCCCATGTTGAATAGTACCTCTTTCTGCCCTTCCACTCAGCTTCTTCTCCTTCCAGCCTCCGTGTCCGTCGCGTCTCCTTTGGTCAAGGTTGTCGCTGCGCTTCTCCGAGGCTAGCTGAAGCCGCACACGTCTTTTTTTCGGCTACTGTCAGCAGCCATCACGCTTCTGTTTCCTTTTTCCTTCATTGCGCCCAAATACTTGGAAGAGTCCGGTTCCTATCTTCGCGGTTGTGAAAAATTTATTCATTCGACTGATATCGCCGCTATTCAAAAAGGAACTTTTTAGGGCGGTCTCATAGAATTTTCTACAAATTTTCATACGCATTCTTGAAGTGATTTCGAACAACTTTTCAGTTGGCCAAAACTTGAAATCTCCGCGTTCAACCGAGATATTTCTATCTGAAAATTGATGAACACTGCTGGCGGCCCTCTTTTCCACTGTTTGGTTCCACCATCTCCCCCCAACACTAGATTTTCAGCAATTTTCAAATTGATTGAATGCGGAGATTTGGAGCTTTGATCAACTGCAGAGTTGTTCAGAATGACCTCAAGAATGCGTATTTTGTAGAGAATTCTATGAGATGAGACGGTTCTAACTAAAAGGGTTCCATTGTCAATGTAGAGCCATTTCAAGAAAACGAAACAAAAACGAAATTCCCGTTACAAAGAAGTTTATTGAGCAACTGAATGCTCACTTTCAGCAATCCGGGGATCGCTTCTGATGATACGATAATATCCAGAGTTAGACGGTTTCCGATTTCTTCCAGGTTCCAAAATAGAAGATTGCATACCGTTTTCCGCGAAACCTGCATTTTTCCGGAATTTTTCGGGGTGTTTCCGAGCAAAAAAACAGTTCAAAATATCCGAATTTCCATTACATTTTCCGGGAAAAACATTTCTTTCCGTTTTTGCGGATTCCTTCACCCACATTTTGTTACCCCACACAGTCCTTCACTATAGTTTGCTGTCTTTTCCCGTTCCCGTTCTGAAAGTTCGCAATGCTATCTTAATCATTCCCCCATTTTTCAGCAATTCCTCACCAAATACGATGAAAAGCGACAACAACAACAACAACAATCCTCAGGACCCTCCGTACGAGGAGTTCAGAGTGCCCCACCGGAAGGCGCCAGACCTGCCTATTCTCATAGGAGAGAACGGAAAACCGGTGCCGGAAGCGTTCACCAAATTCGCATGGCACACGTTCGACTCGGAGGAGCGCTTTCCGCGCCCCCTCTTCTCGGGACTCTACACCCAAGAGACTGTCGAGGCGGCGTTCTACGCCGGCATCGAGTGCAGGAATCAGGAGATCTACAGAAATCATAACGCCGCCGCCTCTGGAGCCACCGGAAGCAGCACAAAAGCCGCTGCCGACTCGTCAGATAATGAAGCACAGAACACCCCGACAGCCAGTCCCCTGGGATCCTTCGGCTTCGGAGCAGCAGCACCAGAGCCATCGATTAAACGACCCGATCACGGGAAACCAGTCGGGAGACCACCGTTCATGGATGTGACACAAGGAGTCAGAGCCAACGCCATTCCCCCCGCGATCCAATCGGCTGCCGCTGCCAAATTGATACTCGAAGCGGCCACCACCATCACTTCTTTCGCGGACATCATCGCCAAAGCGACAACGCTCACAGGCTTCGGCCCGCTCTTCGTTCAAAAGGCAGAGGCCTCGACGCAAACTTCGGAAACCAAGATTCCAACTTCGGAGGCCGAGGTTCAGGCGACAGTGCGGACTGCTGAGTTTGAGGTGCAGACGAATGTCAAGACATCCGACTGTGAGGTTCAGACTTCGGAAGCCGTGGTGCAAACCTTCGAAGACAAGACGTCGGATCCAGATATCCAGATCGTCTTCGAATCGGTGCCCGTCTCCAGAGTATCCACTGCTCCGACGAAGACCGTCAAAATGAAAGTGAAAACGATGCGACGAATCAGAAAGAAAGGCGTTCGACTTGTGGCGCCGCCGAAGAGAAAGTACACGAAGAAGAATCAGACTGCGGAACCTGTTGCAATGGTAAGAAGATCTCCAGAGATCAGTGTGTTATCAATCAATCAATTCTTCCAGGTGGTCGACGAGCCGATCGCCGACTCAACGGATGAGCAGCCACCCACTTCCACTCCAGCCACCGTGAGTTGTCCTCATCAGATTGCCGCTATTCGTCGCCCGAAATCGAGAAAAAGATCGTCTGCGATCACAAACACTGATCCGAACGCGAGAAAGATCAGAAGATCGGAGAAGAAGGAGAAGATGAGAGAGGCCGCCGAGAGGATGAAAGCCGAGGAGGAGGAGAGGAAGAAGGTGAGGGAGATGGGAGGGGAGGATAGAGGAATGAATGGTTGATGATTGCAGGAGGAGGCGAGGAAACGCGAGCAGAGAGCAATGTTCCGACAGTGGTGACGTGGTCCGACCACTTCAATTTGCACTTTTCTCAACAATCCTACTGCAGCTTGAAGGATCTATTCAGCTCTTTTTCCATATACTTCTTCGACATTATTCCCAACTTTAAACTTTGACAAAAAACCCCGTATTCCTCGACAATGGGTCTCTTCTCCCCGCAGATGAATGTCGGGAATCCTCTTTCCCGACTGCATCTCTGATTAACTCAAAGTGCAAAATCCTTATCAATCCCCCACTTATCATGTCCCCCCCCCCTCACTTATCATGTCCTCTCCGCTACCTACCCCCTCTGATCTCTCCCCCTAGATATCATTGTGGTCTCGCAGCGACTTCTCAGTGCAAAATGGAAAACTCGAAAACTGTTCCCATTTTGGCGATATTTTCTGTTTCTGGCTAGCAAAACAATTCCAAAAATGTACACACTCCAGTCCGATGGACGGAGTGCTTTCAACAATTATCACATCTCGATAGCAATTCGCCATCCACATATTTCCAAAGTCTCACGTTGAAAAGTTCACGAGTTCATTTCAAGGCAAGCCAGCTACTATTTTTGGTGAATTTCGCGAGGCCTCATTGAGAAATAGATAACATCTTCCGATTCTTCCTCCCCTCCATCTCTACATTTCCTCTCTCTCTCTCTCTCTCTCTCTCTCTCTCTCTCTCTCTCTCTCTCTCTGTATCACTTGTCCGTGTTGATCCCCTTCTTTCCTCTTTTTGGTCTGTTTTCGGTGTTTTTTTTTTGAATTTTATCTCTCCTCTCACATCAAATGATTTTTCTCCCCTCCTTCTCAATAATTCGCATGTTTCTCATCAATTCTCTGTTTCGTATCATCATCATAAATACATGAATGCTTGATGGATGTTATCAAATTTCACACAGATCCTCAGATTTTTAATATTTTTCCCAACTAAAAACTCGAACTTCTTCAGTTTCAAAGAAACTGTTTGATCGATCGGTATATCCCATTAACCTATTTCCGATGTAAAATCCATTTGAATGAGAAAATTTTGAGCACGAAAATACGCTCAAATTGAGTGAGAAAATGCGTCGAAATCGCTGAAAAATAATTGTTGGTCAAAAAGTTGATCAGACGAAAGATGTACATTTTCCTCGGACAAAATGCTCCGGAACTCCGGAATTCCGGCACCGGAATCACTTTTATATTCCGATTTGTCTATCGGCAGCCTAGCGAGACAGTTCAGCGCGACGCAGAGACGCAGACGACGTCGAGAATCGCGTCTGGACTATCAGCGTTTCAGGTGTTTTCAGTAGCAGAGTTACAGTGGAAACACCCAACCATTTGTGCCTCGTGTCCTCCTCCATTCTTCTTTTCCTTCAAATTTTCCCCGTTTCAACTGATTCTTGTAAAATGTACGTGCCCTTATGAGATTGTTAGCATTTTGTGAGAACCAATGTCTCTAGGTACCTGTGCTCGGGTGAATCTGTGCTGCAAATTGGCGGAGGTTGCCGCCGATAAGAATCGAGCACTGTTATCTATAGCCGAGCTAATAATAATTACAATTATTTCACTCCTTCACCTGTGAGCGAAACCGAAATATACTGTTCTCCCGCGTTCTCTCGTTCTGCAGTTCATCATACTTTCGGCAAGCTCTTTCAGAAAAGGACTATGTACTTGGAATTCCACTGACATCTTTGTCATTTTCCTTTACTCCGCCCGCTTTGTGGCAATTTTTTGACATTTCCTGGCACAGGTCTCGCAGCGACTTCTCAGTGCAAAATTTTCAAGGAATTTGCCACTGGATTGTGAAAAAGCCGATCGCTACGAGATATTTCCTGTGAATAAGCACATGCGCCTTTAAGATCCGCAAATTTTTCAGTGTAAATTAAAGGCGCATATGCTCATTCACAGGAAATATCTCGTAGCGATCGACTTTTTCAACTGTCGAAATTCGTTGAATTTCCGACAAAACTCGGATAATATTACATGAAATGCATTGGGAAAATGAACCGAATTCGGTTAATTTTACACCATTGCATAATTCTATAATTAAGAGAAAACGAAGCAGCTGACAGGGTCCGCGATGAGCCCGCCGCCGCGTTTTCGCCGCGGAGAGGCTAAAAAATCAGAATTTGTGCTCTAGAAGGCGTCAAAGTTGTCGGATCGCTTAGAAAATTCTTCTGCATCATCGGGCCAACATTTCTGATCACCCTGTCCAAAAACGGTCCAAATCGGTCCAGTAGGCGCTGAGAAAGGCTGCGGACAAACAAACGGACGGACAGACACACAGAATTTGTCGCTTAATAAAAGTAAAGATCTATTGTTTTTAAATAAAGGTATTATAGAAAGAAGAACCGGTGAGGAATACCAGTGTGGCTTGTTGCTGGATCACTGAAACAGAAATCTGGATGCCACCTGCTAATAAGTCAACGTTTACTGTTCGGAAATCGACGGTCTCTGGCTCATATGCTCATTCTACCTGCTACTTTCGCATGTTTGAAACTGACTTTTAAACCCCCCCCCCAAATTCAAGCATAACCGAATCCGTTTTCTTATCTTTCTTATATATATTCTCCCAGAGGAGTCGGTTTTTCATTCATTCATTCATTCCGTCCGTCCGTCCGCACACGCTATAAGGCGGGGTGGCGGGCGCTCATCGCGGACCCTGATGGGTGTCGGCTGCTTAGTTTTCTCTTAATAAGGCGTCCCGCCGCCGCCGCCGCCGCAGCCGGTTCAATTACCCAAGTTTGAGGTAACCCCCGCCGGGTTTTGAGAAAAGTAAGGATCTGATTACATATTCGGATAGAGCTCGACGAGACGATACAAAATCGCTTTTTGCTTACTAATTTTGATCCACGGACGACCGTTTTATGAGAGATGAAAGTTACAGTTTTCACTGATGCCCGCCGCCGCAGTCAGCGGCCGCAATAGTGGCTCTCGGTGGTGTTGTGGTAAAGCACGCGTCTCTCGATCCGAGCAGTGCGGGTTCGAAACCAGCACACACCAAATCTTTTTTGCATTGATTTCTTCAACCGAAGAAGCCAACGTGTTTCGCCAGCGTACCCGAAAACAGCTGTTTTCGATAGAAATCAGTGAAAAATTAGGAATTTAGGAGACTTGAGACAAGAACCGTTGACTTTTTGGAAGAAACTTCAAAGATTTCAAACAAGTGAATGGAACTGAAAGTTTTCATGTGTCTTTCATGTGCCAAACCTAATCGATCGATGAATCTCACTCAAAAAATGGTGATTCGGCCACAAACTGGCGCGAAAAGGCAAACTTTAGTGACCACACCCAGTGAAATGACTATATTTTTCCGAAAGGCTACTGCAAACATGTTATCTCGAGATCCTATGGAAAGTGAACGGAAAGATCCACTCATTCTGTCAGTCCCCCTCGCCAACCCACCGTGCGAGTGATCGCCCAATCGAGTTTCGGACATGCCTCCACGGGTGTCGGAGCCCCAGAATCCACTGTGGAGCCGTTTTCTCACTTTTCTTTTCACCTTCCAAGCTTTCCTCGAATCTCCGAATGAACCAGAATTCAGAGTACACTGGGGGGAATAAGGTTCAATGGAGACGATGGTTCTCCGTTTCGAGAGAACTCACCATACTCCTGGAACCGCAGATATGTACGAGTAGCCTTCGCTTCAGAAACATTCTCTCTCAGAAAACATCCATTTCGTAAAAAGAGCCCTATCGAGAAGAAACAGCGTAATAAACAACTCCACAGAGAGTTCAAACAAAAGCCTCAAGAAGAAGATGCGCCCCAGAAGGCCTTAGATTCCACAGATCGCTTATAAACTGTTATCCGTCCTGCAAAAGTTTGAAACGTCTGCGCCGACCGCGACGCAGCCGAATATGCGTTCTCTCGCAACGAAAACGGATTTTTCAACGAAAAGTACGGTAACAACCCCGTCGCGGTCGGCGCAGAAGTTTTTTTCTGCCAGTCCCCCTCGCCAAATTACCGTGCGAGTGAATGCCCAATCGAGTTTCGGACATGCCTCCACGGATGTCGGAACCGTTCTTGAATCTGTGAATGGACCAGGATCCAGAGTTCACCAGAGAATGGTTCTCCGTTCCGAGAGACCTCATCACACTGCCTGAATCGCAGATGTGTACCAGTTGCCCTCACTTTAGAAACATTCTCTCTCCAAAAGCATCCGTTTTGGAAAAAGATCCTATTCGTGAAAGAAACGGCATGTCAAACAACTCCAGTGCATGAAAACAAAAGCCTCAGTTCCAAAAACAGCCGTTTCATACAGTAAACTAGCCAAATCGAGGCCTCTGATCCTGCCACCGCAGCTGTTTCCGTTCGGAAACTTTTTTCTAAACCCTGGGGTGATCTTTTGTCTTTTTCTAGAAATGAACGTCCCGTTCGCACCTCTAAGTTCTTCGTTCTAACATTCGTCTATTTAGAAATGAAAACAGGAAATGAAGCCTAAAAAGTAGAAGATGCACTCCAGAAGGCCTTAGATTCCACGGATCGCTTATCTTTCTTATATATATTCTCCCAGAGGAGTGGGTTTTTCATTCGTTCATTCCGTCCGTCCGTCCGCACACGCTATAATCGGGGGTGGCGGGCGCTCATCGCGGACCCTGATGGGTGTCGGCTGCTTAGTTTTCTCTTAATAAGCCGCCGCCGCCGCAGCCGGTTCAATTACCCAAGTTTGAGGTTGAGGCTCGCCCATCGTATTAACCTACGGTATACACTCGAATGAGTGTAATAAAGGTCTTATTACCCAGCGGCCGGGTTTTGAGAAAAGTAAGGATCTGATTACATATTCGGATAGAGCTCGACGAGACGATACAAAATGGCTTTTTACTTACTAATTTTGATCCACGGACGACCATTTTGTGAGGGGTCAAAGTTACCGTTTTCACTGATGCCCGCCGCCGCAGTCAGTGGCCGCAATAGTGGCTCTCTGTGGTG